>JAESVK010069419.1:0-11033 GCA_017140935.1 Hamamelis virginiana
TATTTAAGCCTCATCTAAGCCCATGTTCAAATCTGGACAGATTTGAACCTTGACTCTATGGGACTTAATTAGCATAATTAATCCATTCAAAATAATGAACAAAAATCCTAACTAACATGCTTGACTAGATTATTACACAAAATAACATCAAGACTAACAAAAGTATGCTTAAACAATTAATTTAAACACAAGGGGAGGATCTTACCTTTGCACGCTCCCTCGTACACAATTTATACATTCAAACCATATATCAAGTGTTTAAATAATCATAAAAACACGAAAGAAAGACTCAAGACTCACTACAAAAATGCCTCAACATACTTACACAATCATGGATACCATATAATCATCACCATATTTCAAAAATCATGCAAACACATTGAAACATTATCCTAGGCATGCTTACTAACATAAAATCACAATGAAAGATACCCTAAACATGCTTACTAACATAAAATCATAAAAAAGACATTCTAAACATGCTTACTAATATAAAATCTTAATAAAAGACATCTTAATCAAACCTACATATTCCTAAACACACAAATATACTACTGTCCTATATAAGAAAAATGAACTACATCCTATTCTAACATGCAAACATATTAAACAAATACCATGGATAATCAAACTCAAGCTAATATGATATTATCATGCATGAACAAGCAAGAGACTATCCTATCATATATAACAAACACATAAAATAGGAGATGATTCATCTCATATGAAAATGAGAAGAACTTCCACCATAGCATAGAAGAAGATTTACCTGAGAATGAAATATATGAAGACAAGGATAAAACACTTACCCCTCTTCTCTCTTATTGGCTACCTTTCTTCAAGCTTCAAAACTTTGAATCCTTTCTTCTTTCCCTCTTCTCCACTCTGGTTCTCTCCTCAATTGATGAACCAAAAACGAATTTCTAAACCCTAGCCTTTTGAACTCTTTGTGAACCTCCCCCTCTCTAACTCTATAGTAGTGTATTTATAGAGTTGGGGTTTTAATCATTGAATGGTGGAGATTAATCCATCTAAAAACAATCCTAGGGCTTAGAATGAATCCCTCTAGGGTTTACAAGCGGAGTTCCTTCGAAAAATGCCCCAAAAAATCGAATCCAATCGGCCAAAACAGGTGAAAACTTCCAAAAATGAAAAATGGGGTCGACCATCCTGGTGACCATCCTAGCCTGGACGGCTGGCCGTCCTGGGCTGGACGGTTGGCCGTCCTAGCTGGGACGGTCACCGTACTGACTTTCCCAAATTTTTCCAATTTTCAATGGGATTTTGTATTTTGGTCATATCTTGGTCAATTCTCACCCAAATTCGATGATCGAGGTATCAAAACGACAGTGTTTTGATCCTCCACAGTTTTAGAAGGTTTTTGGGTCTAAAATACCTAACCATGGTCAAGGGTTTTGGTAAAAAGCTAGCCAATTGACCCGGTTGTGCCAAAATTGGTCAAATGACCATTCATTGTTTTATAAAATTGATCAATTAGGCTTGAACCACTTCTAAAAACATGGTTTTAATATGAATTTGGTATTTGAAAACATGTTTTGAAAATATTTAATTTTGGTGAAAACGACCAATTTACGTTCAATTTGACTGAAACCCTAGTTTGACTTATTCTCGCCCGTGGAATCGATTTTAGGCGAATCTGTCCCAATCATCCAAAGGCTCAATTGACACTTCAAATACACTCCCCACATCCGTATAAACTTCATGAGACAATCCTTTTCGAATTCGGAGGTCATTCGGAAATTATACGAGAAAAATGACGAAAATGCCCTTCAAGTCGCAAAAACCCTAATTACCTATCGAGTTCTCATCAGAATGTCATGAAAATTTACAGGGATGTTCTAAAACACCTCAAAAGTCAAATGCAACACAAATGGATTGATTCTAATCCAAATGTACACATGAAATAATGAATTGTCCTCTTTCGTCAAAAAAGGGCAATTTAGGTAGTTTAGTCTTTACAAGGCCAATTCCTCACTAAATAATCCACTCTTCGAGTTGATCATTTGTATAAGTATATGATAGAAATAATTGGTAAAAATGGGGTGTCCACACCCAAATCCAACCACAAGCAAGTTTAGAAACATGAAATTCATAGTTTAAATTCAAATTTGAGAGGAATCCGTCAAGCTCTAATAAAATCAAAGTTTGAAACCCAAAATTAACTCCTTAAGCTTTGCATGAAGCCTTCACGTTTTTTAAAACCCCAAACGAAAGACACATTCAGCAAAATATCTATTTATCAAAAACCACAAATAACTTCAATCTTACCAACCAAACTCAAAAATTCACAACACACCCAAGAAGGCAAATCATTACAGGTAATGCTATAGGCAATACCGGTACTGTTCATCTCCTTCAGCACATGCATGAGCAGCAGAGATGTCCAACCTTCATCAAAACACAACTAAGCTTCAAAGCTTCACCTTTAACCTCAAAATAACATTCCATAACCTTAATAATCCCACAAGCAGCAAAGATCAACACTAATTAATTAATGCAACTCCAAATCAAAGCCCAAGCTCTACTATGGCTGTTGCTCACCATCATTTTCAACACAGACATTTGAAATCTCAAAATCAGTCCGCACTGACTCAAATCCATAAAAGAAACTTTTCAGAATCTACAAATCTATAGTTTCAAAACAACTTTTAAACAACCATACATATCCTAAAATTTGAAGTACCACCTAGCATGCTTGAGAATCAATTTCTAAAACCCATTTTCAAAAATACCGAACACATCCTAGGAATACTTTCAAAATACTCAAGCTCAGATTTGAATCCTCTCACAAAACAACATCTAAAATCCATTTCATCCTATATATATATATATCACAAGAATCCAACATGCGTGATAAACCCAGCTCGCTTACAACATCACAGCCATGGAAACATCCGAGAATGACAAAGAAAGGAGAAGAAAAAGGATGAATGAAAGCTTGACTTACCTTTAACCGGCAAGAACAAGAAGTCCGATGAAGATTCCGGCAAGGGTTTGGTGGCAGCAGTTTCCCCTTCACCCGACTTCTCTCTCTCGGCTCTATCTCTCTTTAATTTATGGGTAAAGTGATAAATGGGAAGGAAAAATGGGAGGGTAGCCCACGGTTTTACACGAGAAATAATGGGGCTTGTTTGGCATTACATAATTTTTTTTTTTAATTTTTAGAGATAGATTTTGTTTATTTTCAAAATCACCCCAAACTAAAATTTTAAAATATGAAAATTAACATTTTATTTAATTATACATCATTCCAATTTTAATGAAATTTCATAAAATATAACTTTAAAATTTTTGGGTTATCACAGACATACTCTAGACATCCTTTTAGGCAATTTGTAAATAGCATCCCTTTATATAATTTCTTTATATATACAAGTATTTCATCCTTAAATTCCTTTAAGAATATACATGTATTTATTCAGAATTACTATTCTAAATAAATAATCAATATATGCTAATAATTATTTGCAGCATTAATGATATTGATTTAAGTACATAACCTTTAATCATACGAGTCTCCATATTTCTCAAATATCATGCTCATATGAAATCCCTCACAAAATCGAATTTTGAGAGATTTGAATTCCTATAATGATTATAGAATTCATAATACTATGCTAGTATTTAAAGTATGTATTTTATAAAGAAAGTTAAGAATAATATCTATGACTTGCATGCTCCCACTTTCTTTTTTGAAAAGAAGGTATTTCATGTATTAAACCTTTTAATAACATAAAATTCCTTTTGATGTTTGGTATAGTTCTCAACTATTGTGGAAACATTGTTTTCCAATAACTCTTTATTTGAGAAAACAAACTTTTAAAGTTTATTTGAAATATCTCATATTCCCAAATAATCTTCAAACTTTATCGTTTAACATATTTAAGGTCAATAAGATTCAACCAAATATTCTCAATATTTTCTTTTAGTTTTTACTTTATATGAATCATTTGAACACTTCAAATATTCATAGTTTTTGAATCATTTGAACACTTTCAAATATTAAAATAGATTTGAAGTATACAAACTAATATTCAAGGTTTATACATCTTATGTATTATCCTTTTAATCTTCTTATAAAATAAGGTGATCGGTTCATATTAAATGAATCAAAATTCATTTATTATTGTGATCCTTGAAGTTGAATCCTTATATTCCATTTCATGCATTTATTCAAAGCATTCATAAAGAGTATAGAACTTTAAATCAATGGCCAGAATTTATCCAAAATATCTAATATTATAGATTACATATTTTAAATAAACAGAGTATTTAAAACAACATAAAACCTCAATTAAGAAGTCTTCAAACAACTAGCATTTTAATAAAGTTACTATAAACTCTAAATAAACTAATAAAGTATCAAGCTTCTATGTTCAATGTATCAACTGTTGATTCATTTCCAAACAAAGAAAGCTCGATGTCTACTTGATCTTCTGCTTCTCTTTGTCTTTTACATACAATCGTATTGTACAAGAAAACACAATTAGGTATCAGATACCATAAGCAGAATAATACTAATTCTTAATTAGTAAATGAATAAAGCATAGGACGTACCATTAGAAGAACCATTCTTCAAACTAGGTACTCCTTGCAGTTTCTCTTCCAATGACCTGACTTACTGCACTGGAAACTCTTTCCTTTAGACTTCTTTTTCTTAATGCCTCTTTTTGGCTTATCATGAGACTTGTTCTTCTTTCCTTTGCCCTTAAGTTCGGTCTTAGAAGTGGAAGCTCCATTGATAGCCAAAACATTCCCTTTGGGTTCCTTTTTCAAGGTCCCCTTACATTCACTGGCATATTCATCAAATCAGTGAGGAAAGAATATGATGAATTACTTGTGACTTACGGAAAAGAAATGAAGCAAGATGTTAATGCCCTTTTGTTAGCAGTGATCTTAACACTTAAGATCATGCAATGATTGAATGTTCTGGGTCATCTTGAGGCAGAGCTAATCAATAGATGTCTCATTCAAAATGTTATAAGAGAAGAGTTCACTAACAGGATTGTTTTTTCACAACTCTATTTTTGTGAACCATAAAGTTCCCTCAGATGTACCTTACATTATTATCAAGCAACTTACTATAAGTGTCTTTCTTTTCCTAATTTGCTCATTTATGACAAAGCATTGGGGCATAGGGCATTGATTACGTAGTCTATTTTATTAACGGCTAAGACTAGGTTTCTCAAACCATCATTGGAAGTTTTGGACCAGTTAAACAATTGTTATTTAATTATTCTAGAGAGTAGGTTTAAATGAGCTATCTACAACAGAAAATAATAAATATTATTTCATATTA
The DNA here is from genome assembly GCA_017140935.1 of Hamamelis virginiana. Classification (NCBI taxonomy): domain Eukaryota; kingdom Viridiplantae; phylum Streptophyta; class Magnoliopsida; order Saxifragales; family Hamamelidaceae; genus Hamamelis; species Hamamelis virginiana. The sequence continues at coordinate 5,321 of JAESVK010069419.1, forward strand.
CTAAACCATAAAAACTCAATGGTTTTTAAGTTTTATGGTACCTCCCACTATTTCATTCAAATCTCATACACCCTTTTATTAATGAGATTCGGGAATTTCAGCATTGAACTTCCTTAGCGGGGATTGGGGTCCCATCAAGAATTAATAATTCTCACATAATAGGTTCTTGGATATTAACCCTCAATGAGTAGATAACTCTTTATCCTAATGCTTCTTAAGCAAGTTCCAATCGTCCTTTAGCCTCTAAACTGTAGTATCCTCACATAATAGGTTCTTGGATAGTACATTTTAGTTAAGTCACACCCACCATTCGCATAAGTATGGTCAATTGAATGTTGTATCCCTCACATAACAGGTTCTTGGGATACACAATTATCGTACCTTATGATATCCAATATTTAAAATAAGATGAGATGAATTTTTAGGATGGATATGTTCCCGCATATCTGCAGCCAAACATAAACACCGAAGGAATTTTCTTATTTTATAATGGTAGGAGGCTAGGATAAGGTTCATACCTCTTCCTTACAACTTAATTTTGAAAATGAACGGTTTTTGTAAAAGGTCTCATTTTAACATAAACATACATCACATGCACAGCTTATATATATATCGTATACATATAAAGATTTAGACCAAACTTTATTATTAGTCCTCGATTATCCTCCCACTGCCCTTCTAGAGACTATGATGGAATCATACTCGAACATATAATAAATTAGGTCTAGGCCCTAACAAGCATACATCACATATATAAATGGGCCTTGGTATGATTATGGACTTTTAAGGGTGGGTTCAAGCTTTAAGCCATAAAGATGAACCCTAGGTCTAAAGTGAGGGTTGGGTGATCGTAATAAAATCCTATGTAACTATTACATATCGACTAAAAAATCTTTACAAGCACTTGTAGTCCTCTCCAAGTCCTTCTCAAGTCCTTACTTTCCTCTCGAATATGACTCCACCATGCACCTTGGGTCCACCACTTGCTTTCTCTAACTGTACATTACAATTTAATATAAAAGAAAGGGATTAAGGAGAAAAGAATTACATATGTAAAGAGAGGGAAAGAGGCATGCAAGCCCCAATTAAATTACATCACCATAAATTTAAACTACTTTAAATACAACCTTTAACTAAACCAAACACATCACATGCAGCCAATCTCATCTCATTTAATTGGTCTTAAGTCCATAATCATCAATTCTAACTATACAATCACATTGCATAAAATAAAGGCTATAAAAGTAAAGGCAATGATGGGAATGACATATAATTAATTAAAGTATATTATTATTATTATCTTATAACAATAATAAACTCATTATTATTATCTCATAACAATAATGAAGTCCGTTTAATCACATTAAAAGAATCCCATCATAACTCATATGACAAAACTAGTTTCTTTCAAAACAAGTAAAACATCTAAAACAATTAGGGGTTTAAATATAGAATTTAATTTGAGAAATCATTCTCATAATTCCTACCATGCATTTAAAACTTTAATATATGCTTAGTAGATTAATCACTATTAACCTACAATGGTGGAATAAATAATAACTCAAAATAGTAATTCTAAGAAAGAAACAATTTCTATTTTTCAACAAAAATCTCATAATTCAGCTACTGTTTTTGGACTAATCTTTCCTATATTAAAACTAACTTTTAAAATGTGAGAATACTCTATTTCATAAGGATTTTCAGTCCTCTTTCAAATGGCATAGGTCTTGTTTAGTGATTCCAACGTTTGGTATCACTTTAAAGCAATTTGTGACATGAACTCCAATCCATGACAGATTCTGGAATTTCTTCACAACTAAATTTATAGGGCCTAACCTAGAATGAATCAAGGCATGAAAACACTTCAATTCACTATGTTTTTCAATCCTCTTTCCAATGGCAGGGGTCCCAAGTCGTGATTCCATCATATGGTATCACTTTAAGGCATTTTGTGACAAAGAGTTAAATCTAGCAGATTCGAGTCTTAATCACAAAAAATTTATTATGGCTAACCTAGGTCATATTAAGTTATGGGAACACTTCCTAAACTTAACTAAGACCTTATATTAATGAACTAAATAGGTGGCAAGCTTTAAAGATCAATGTGTGGACACCCCATTTTTACCAATTGTTTTATCATATGTTTATGCAAATAATTAACTTGAAGAGTTGATCATTTGGTGGAGAATTGGGTTTGTAAAGACCAAATTACCCAAATTATCATTTTCAGGGAAAAATGATAATTCATTATTTCATGTGTGCATTTGAATTGGAATCAATTCATTTGCATTGCATTTGAATTTTGAGGAGTCTTAGAGTATCCCTGTAAATTTTCATGTCATTCTGACGAGAGCTCGATAGGTAATTAGGGTTTTTGCGACTTGAGGGCCATTTTCGTCATTTTCCTCGTATAATTTCCGAATGACCTCCGAATTCGAAACAAATTGTTTCATGGAGTTTATATGGATGTTTGGAGTATATTTGGAGTGTCAATTGAACTTTTGAATAGTTGGGAATGATTCGTCCAAAATCGATCCTATGGGCAGGAATGAGTCGAATTAAGGTTTCATCCAAATTAACCGTGAATTGGTAATTTTCATTAAAATCAAAGATCTTCAAAATGTGTTTTTGAGTATCAATTTCATAATAAAACCATGTTTTTGGAAGTGGTTTAAGCCTAATTGATCAATTTTACAAAACAAAGAATGATCATATGACCAAATTTGGCACAACCGGGTCAATCGGCTAGCTTTTTACTAAAACCATTGACCATGGTCAAGCATTTTTTACCCAAAACCCTTCTAAGAATGTAGAGGGTCAAAGCATGGTCGTTTTGACACCTGGATCATCGAATTTGGATTGAAAATGAGCAAGATATGGTCAAAATATGAAAATCCCTTGAAAATAGGACAAATTGGGGAATGTCACACTTGGTGACCGTCCAGGCTAGGATGGCCATCAGGATGCCCGACCCCAATTTTTGAATTTGGAAAGTTTGGGACTCTCCCACCTATTTTTCCCGACTTTGCTTGAATTTTTTGAATTAATTCAAAAGTATTTCAGCCTGAGAACCCTAGGATGAACCATTCTAAACCCTAGGATGATTTTTAGATGAATTGATCCTAACCATTCAAGGTTTTTTAACCCTAACTCTATAAATACACTTTGATAGAGGCTGAAGTTTAGATTTTCATTTTTGGTTCATCATTTGACGAGAGAACCAGAGTGGAGAAAAGAGAGAGAAGAAGAATTCAAGGCTTGGAGCTTGATGGAGGGTAGCCAAGGAGGAAGAAGAAGTGTAAGTACTCTATCCTCACTTTGTTCCCTTAGTTTTCTTCTCTCAATGCCATGGTTTAATTGATATTCATGTGAGATGAACTAGCCTCTATTTTTCATGTGATTATCATGCATGTTAGAATAACTTATTATTTAAATATGTATGATAGGGTAATCTTAGTTCGTGTTTAGTTGTGTCATTTGTTCAATACATTTGCATGTTAGAATATGATGGTTTTTTTTTTTTTTTAATATAGGACAGTAGCATATTTGTGTGTTTAGGAGTATGTAGGTTTGATTAAGTGGTTACTTGTTATGATTTTATGTAAGTAAGCATGTTTAGGATGAGTTTTATTATGATTTTATGTAAGTAAGCATGTTTAGGATGAGTTGTAATATGATTTCATGTAAGTAAGCATGTTTAGGATGAGTTTTAATATGATTTTATGTGACTAAATATGCTTAGGATGATGTCTTAATATATTTACATATTATTGAAATCTTGTGGTGTGCATTTGAGAATCATGTGATATTAATAGTTATGTAAGTATGTTGAGATATTATCCTTTGATTTGTGATGAGTCTTGAGTCATTTTTTATGCTTTTATGATTATTTAAATACTCGATATGGATTTAATGGTTTGAATATATGAAATGTGTATAAGGGAGCGTGCAAAGGTAAGATCCTCCCCTTGTGTTTAGAATAATTGTTTAAAGCTTATTTTTGTTGAGTTTTTGATATGTTTTTTGCATAATAATTTAGTCGAGCATGTTAGGTTGTATGCTAGGTGTGGACACCCCATTTTTACCAATTATTTCTATCATATACTTAAACAAACGATCAACTCGAAGAGTGGATTATTTGGTGAGGAATTGGCCTTGTAAAGACCAAATTACCTAAATTACCATTTTTCTGAGGAAAATGACAATTCATTATTTCATGTGTACATTTGGATTGGAATCAACCCATTTGTATTACATTTGAATTTTGAGGTGTTTTAGAACATCTCTGTAAATTTTCATGGCATTCTGATGAGAGCACGATATGTAATTAGGGTTTTTGCGACTTGAATGGCATTTTCGTCCTTTTTCTCGTATAATTTCCGAATGACCTCCGAATTCGAAACGGATTGTCTCATGAGGTTTATATGGATGTGGGGAGTGTATTTGAAGTGTCAGTTGAGCCTTTGAATGGTTGGGATAGATTCGCCCAAAATCGATCCCACGGGTAAGAATGAGCTGAATTAGGGTTTTGTTCGAATCGACCGTCAATTGGTCATTTTCACCAAAATAAAAGATTTTCAAAACATGTTTTCAAGTACCAATTTCATATTAAAACCATGTTTTTAGAAGTGGTTCAAGCCTAATTGATCAATTTTACAAAACAAAGAAAGGTCACATGACCAATTTTGACACAACCGGGTCAATTGGCTAGATTTTTGCTAAACTCCTTGACCATGGTCAAGTATTTTTAACCCAAAAATTTTCTAAAAATGTGAAGGATCAAAACACGGTCGTTTTGAGACCTGAACCATTGAATTTGAATGAGATTTGACAAAAATATGGCCAAAATACGAAATCCCATTGAAAATGGGAAAAATTGGGAAAGTCACTAAGGTGACCGTCCTAGCTAGGACGGCCAACCATCTAGCCCAGGACAGCTAGCCGTCCAGGTTAGGACGGCCATCAGGATGGTCGAGCCAATTTTGTTCATTTTGGAAAGTTTGAGGCTTTCCCATTTGTTTTGTCCGATTTAATTCAATTTTTTGGAATGAATTCGAACTGGGTTCAGCTTGCAAACCCTAGGAGGATTGATTCTAAGCCCGAGGATGGATTTTAGATGGATTAATCTCCACTATTCAATGATTAAAACCCTAACTCTATAAATACACTACTATAGAGTTAGAGAGAGAGAGGTTCACAAAAAGAGAGAGAATTCTAGGGTTAGAGAGGATGCTACAGATCTGGTTTTTTTCATTCTTACACCATTGAAGGAGAGAACTAAGGTAGAGAAGGAAGGAGAAGGACTCAAGGCTTGGAACTTGAAGGATGTTTGCAAAGAAGAAAGAAGAGAGGTAAATCCTCCATACAAACATTTTGTATGAGTTTATTATGCATGTTAGAATAGGTTTCTTTCTTTTTCTTATTTATGTTAGTATGCATGAATAGGATTAGCTTCATTGTGATTTTATGTAAGTATGCATGATTAGGGTTAGCTTTTTATGATTCTATGTGAGTATGCATGATTAGGGTTAGTATTGCTATGATTGTATGTTTAGCAAGCATGTTTAGGGTTAGTTTCATTATGATTCCATGTGAGTATGCATGATTAGGGTTAGTATTGCTATGATTTTATGTGAGTAAGCATGTTTAGGGTTAGTTTCATTGTTATCCTATGTAAGTAAGCATGATTAGGGTTATCGTTATGATTTTATGT
>JAESVK010069420.1:0-21278 GCA_017140935.1 Hamamelis virginiana
CCCAGCGCACGAGACCCCATATTGTCCTATGGCAGGCCAATACCCTGAGTTTGTCCAAGAGCAGGTTAATGCTGCTCAAGGATATGCACCACCTAGGAATGACCCGTATTCCAATACGTACAACCCTGGGTGGAAGTCGCACCCCAATTTCCAGTGGTCTAGCCAGCCTAGAGGATCCAATCCTAGTCAGCCTGCAAGACCCCCATATAGCAGTAACCCTGCTATCAGTCAACCCTATAGACCACCATTGATGCAATCCCAGTACCCCAGTTATGGTGCTCCTCAAGCACCTGCACCCCAATACCAGAGTCAAGCTGTGACTCAACCACCACCACAACCTCATAGAACTCCTGGTTTTGAGGAACAAGTTTTAGCTACCCTGAAAAGCTTAGAGGCTTCAGCTCAACTCACTCATTCCCATTCCCAATCTATTTCAAAGTTAGAAACCCAAATGGGTCAACTAGCGGCTTCATTTAGTCGCAGAGAGGAAGGGAAATTTCCGAGTCAGGCTGTTGCCAACCCCAAGGGAGCTTTTGTAGCTGAGAGTTCTACTTCTCAGAACCCACATTGTAATGAGGAAGTTAAGGCTGTTACAGTCTTGAGGAGTGGGAAGGTGGTAGATAATAGAGTGGGGGAGAAAGAGAGGGAGAAAGAGAGAGAGAAAGAGAGGGAAAAAGAGAAAGAACCTGCAATAGAGAAAGAGCCTGAAGCTTTGAGGGATAACTTTCCCGCAGCTTTAGACAATCCAGTGGCATCGTATGTGCCAAAGGCCCCATTCCCATCTGCGCTTTTAGCTCCTGAGAGGAGAAATAAGAAGGGGGCCGCTATAGCTGAAATGTTAGAGGTGTTTAAAAAAGTTCATATCAATATACCTCTTCTAGATGCTATCAAACAAATTCCTTCTTACGCCAAATTTTTGAAGGAAATGTGCACACAGCAAAGAAAGGAGCGAGTGCACTTGTCCAAATCTTTAGCCCCTGTAGACATAGCTAGTGCAGTGTGCCAATACCAAGCTCCCATTAAAAGAAAAGATCCTGGTACGCCAACCATACCCTGCTTCTTAGGAAGCCATTATATTGATAGAGCGTTGGTTGACTTTGGTGCTAGCGTGAATATAATTCCATATTCAGTTTACGCTAAAATGGAGCTTGGGACACTCCAAGCCACACCTACTATTCTTCAATTTGCAGATAGGTCTACTAAGGTACCTAGAGGGATACTGCAGGATGTTCTGGTAAAGATAGATTCTTTTGTCTTTCCTGCAGATTTTATAGTCTTGGATATGGAGCCCGTTGACATCAATAGGCCACAAATCCCTGTAATCATAGGAAGACCTCTCTTAGCAACTGCTAATGCAGTCCTTCATTGTAGGACTGGCATCATGAAGGTGTCGTTTGGGAATTTAAAGGCTCAATTACAAGTCTACAATACAGCTGTTCATCCTCATAACTTTGAGGACTGTTCTATTGTTGATCTTATTGACAAAGAAGTACAAGAGGCATTGCCTTACACTCCTACATCTACCTCCCTAGTTTCAACGGAGGATACCAAACCTGAAACACTCATGAAAAAAATGGTGCTTGTAGGAAGGAGACCAAAAGAGAAGTGAATTTGAGTATGGAGGTATTTCACGTCTGGCTGAAGACGTAAAACTTAGCTCTTCTTGGGAGGAAACCCTTGTTTTCCCTTGTATATTCGCGTTATTTTGTTTTACCTTTTGTTTGTGTTTACAGGACATCCTTGTTGCGACATTCCTTGGAACATTGAGGACAATGTCAGCTACAAGTTTGGGGGGGTGTTGTATTCATTTTATTTATTCTATGATTCTTTTTGTCATATATATTGCATTTTATGTACCGTATGATTCTATTTCTCAGACAAATTTTTTGACAAATAATGCTTTATTTTTCTTATTCTTTTTGTATAAATTATAGCAATTCTTGTGTTTTCATTGATTGTATAGGCTTGATAAGTTTAGAACCAAGAGTTTTAATCTTACATTTGTATCATGCCCATTGTTACACTATTGATTCACTAAATGTGACTTTACTATGATTAGCCTGTTTTCAATTTATGCACATGCACGAACTTGGTTTAATCTTCATATCTCTCAATTCGAGTACCTTGTTGAAAACCCCTTTTATGAAGTGGAGACTTGTGACAACTAATGAACAAATTTGAACCATGCGATTCATTCTTGGGACTCATATATTCAATATATCATTTCAGTACTTGGTTGTTGCTTTATGGTTATACTTTGCATATGTGTTTAATTCCTTGCGTATTTAGAATGCAAATAACCTGTTAATCAGTTGAGAATATTGTGCATAATTTGGAAAATGATTTTAGGCCTTCTTTCGAGTCCTTGTGCCTTGTATATTCTTGCTAGTGTGTTAGGATCAACCGTAGTACCCTATTTTGAGCTTCAAAGTTGCCAATTCATTTGATAAACGTAGCAGCCTTGGGTATCTAAAGAGTTTTGTGTAAATAGAGTGGTGCAAGTCATTTTAGGAGTTCAAGTATGTTTACCTTTCCAGTTAAAAAAATAAATAAATAAATAAATAAAAAAAAATCAAACTCACATGACTCGAGATTCCGACATGCCTCCAGTACCCGTCCTAAGACCATCTACGAGAGGACAGTTCTCCAGTCAGCCACCAGAGAGTGCGCCTCTTACGAGTTCACATTATGTGGAGGAGGTTCCTGATTCTGAGCACCCTGAGATTGGCACGACCTGCGAGCCTCGCATGACTTAAGATTTTGAGAATTATACAGTGACGGAGGAAGGGTTGAAGAAACTACCGACCCGGCAAGCTCCACAACCATGACATGAGGTACTCGCAGAAGAAAGAAAAGAAAAAAAAATATATATATATTTCAATGTCGAGCGCTATGTGGATTCGAAAGCCTTCAAACACGAAGGCCTGCTCGTACAGACACTGACAGACAGACGCCTCAGCTAGCATTGCAGAGGACCATGCGAGCTGATATTGAGCAGAGAGATGATGCACAGTCTTGATTTGGGATCTTCTTTTTGAGTATTTAGTTATCTTTTTGGTTAGAGTTTTTAAGTTGTTATGGGTTAGTATAGGGTTATAGGATGGTTTAGGGTAGCAACCTTGAACATATATATAAACCATCCTATTTTGCAGTCTCAAACTTTTTTGTGTACAAACCGAGAACATTACAATCCTATAACAGTCCTTTTTTATTTCAAATTATATGCACTATTCTCTTGTGATTACTTGTTTATTTAAGTTTTGATTATGTATGAACTGAATATCTATGCATATATGACTTCATTTCTTTCATCTTCCATTGGTTAAATTGAGCTTAATGTATGAGTATTAAACTTATATGTATCCAATTGGGACACAGGGTCACTAACATTCCTTATCGAACATTCTTTGCGAGTGACCACCAGTGAGGCTTTGAAGTTAAAGCTTATTTAGGGTTGATACTTATATTCTTATTGCAATTATGTTGATTCTATCAAGTTCACCTTCACTACACATTGAAAATTGGCTAATTACCTGTTAAAAATATCATTTTCTGTATCAAGGTTCTCAATTGTGTACTTGGTATATCTATAGATAAACTCTAATGCTTGACTTACGTTTTAGTTTTAACATTTTTTTTCTTCATCTTTTGATTCTTTTATTAGTAACATGTTTGTGGGTACCATTTCTGCAAACCCTCACGAGACTTCACTCGTCCGCTAGGGGTAACCTAGGGGTTTAAAAGGCTTATTGCATGTGCTAAATGCAATTGCGATTCCCTGCGAAAGTGGCTTTAAATATTTAGGTTTAAGTTTCTTGTTAATAGGAGTATAGCTATTTGCTAAGGGACTAGCAAAACTTAAGTTGGGGAGTGTGATTGGACCACAATCATACCTTAAATTTTGGTAATGCTATGTTTTCTTATGTATTTAATTGCATAATAAAGGCTAGTATTTGTTTTATTCATAGGAAGATGCTAATTTTCACTTTTGTAGGAAAAATTGAACAGAAATGTTCAAATTCAAATTTACAATGAAGAAGACTTGCCTGAGCATCAATGGGATATATATTTCCATTAAAGAAGATGATTGATGAAGCATGGAGGATAAGAGAGGAAACAATCCAGAGAAAAAAATCATTCAAGAATTTGCGGACAGAAACTTTTGGCTATAGATAGCCAAAATCCGCTATTGATAGCCAAAATTCGCTATAGATAGCCAAAATCCGCTATAGATAGCCAAAATCCGCTATTGATAGCCAAAATCCGCTATCGATAGCCAAATTCCGCTATCGATAGCCAAAATCCGCTATCGATAGCCAAATTCCGCTATCGATAGACATGAGGCGGCTGTGGGCTGTTCTAGATATTTTTTAGATATTTTCAAGGGCAGTTTTGTCATTTTCATTTTCCTTCTATAAATAGAAGTGTATATGCGACTTAAAGAGGGTTCATGACTTAAGCTCTGAATCATTACTCTGCTTTATTTTAATTCAAGTTACAGTTTATTTTCGCATTTCAATCGGTAGTTTCAATTTTCAGCTAATTCCAATTCTGTCATTTTTCTTCTAATGCATGGCTCAGTTCTCACTTGAGGATTGTTCTATCCGATTAAGTCTTTAATTTCAGTCAATTCCAATTCTGTTATTTTCCTTTTTATGCATGGCTCAGTTCTCACTTGAGAACTGTTCTTTACTTTTTCAGTCTTTTTCTTTATTTACTTAAGTCTTTTCTTTTCTTTATTTACTTTAGTCACTTTTCTTTATTTACTTTCTGCCATTTTTCCTTATTTATTCAGTCATTTATTTACCGCTTTTATTTCTTTTTCCATCCCGTGACCCCTTAAAGCTTGCCTGGATAAAGGATAATCTCCTCCAGTGATGTGTAGCTAATACTCCAAGCTTGGGTGAGGATGAAGTTGGATTCATTTTACAATCCTATTTTATAAACATCCCTCTATTTGTATTATGTGATTGCATAGTTGTGAAGGTTTTACCGCACACTATTGCCAAATATAATATCATATAATTGTACATATGTGATTGCAATTATATAATTATGCAATGGTTCTTATTGGTATGAATACAAACCAGCATGCTTTATTCCTCATTTAAGATGGATAGCGATATTCCATTCTTTTCGGGGATAAACTTGCCGGTCCTGTATTCATAATCTTTTTGGGACTTCCTTCTTGTAGTTGGAAGAACCACCATACATAATTACTATAGTGTGGATTTTATAAACATAAATTGTTTAATTGATATTCAATGGGCTTCTCACCCAAGTTCCGCTCAATCCACCAACTTAACTGCATTTTTACTAAGCTTTATTAAAATTACATTGTTTTCGCTTCGACCCAATCGGAGCAGTTACCACCAACCAATTTAATTGATAATATTCTTTCCGCTTGAATTGATTCTAAAGATTCTTTTTAATATAAACCTGCACTTCCCAGTGGTTCGACACCCGTGCTCACTAGTCACAATCGAATTGAGATTAATTGTCACGCGGTTTATAAATTATTAATTCTGATCACTGACGGGGAATAATCTCCCTCGTCGAAAGAGTCGATCAATAGGTTGTAATCTGTAAGAGTTTTAATAATTTATATGGTAAACATGATTGGAGAATAATGTTTAATTAAAATAAAGTTAATAGTATTTATACCCTTGATCCACGACAATTGCTTCTTGTACATTCGATGTTCCATATCTGGTAGCTGTATATCGAGGCAATTTTATGTCCAAAACAATAGCAAGGAGATCTGCACATGGTGATTGAGAGATAATTTGGTTGGACACTATTTATATGGGGCTATTATATATGTGTTTGTTCTGTATATAGATAGGGCTAATGGTGTATAGTGTACTGCATACCAATATCTCCACCAGATCTCATATAGTCAGGGAAGAGGGAAAATGGTGTAAAGCTGAATTGAATACTAATCAGCTCACTGTCAGGCTCACAACAATGTTGGATCACTGTTTTACCACTGAGTATCCATTCATAGGTGGTATTTACGATCTGATAATTTTTGCACAGTTTCACCATTGCCTTTGAGATGATATATATGTTGAACAGTTGTATACGCGATGAGATCATCAAAATCCGATCGCCCCATACTATTCCTTGAACTGTCTCCCTTAAAATTCAAATTTAACTAATGTCACTGAAATGATATAAACTATGAGTTTGCTTTAATAAAGTATATATTGTTAGGTTCTTATATGAAGTTATGCACTTCAAGTTTTTTATCAGCTATATTCATATAAAAAGTTATAAACTATAGAAACTATATCGAAAAATACTGGTGATGAAAAAAAAAATTTATGAAAAAAAATAATAGAGCACATTGTCTGTGAATATAAAATAGTTAAAGAAATATCTAATAAGAAGTTAATTTAATAAAGTCAGAATAGAAGAGACCCACAGTTTGAATTGTGTAGTGGTTTATGTGTCATGATGATTTAACATATGCAGAAATAGGTTGGGTCCAAGCAAACATTTAGTTTGATCAGGAAAAGAGTTCTGTACACATGTTAAGTAGGAAAGGTTAAAGATTCGAACGGTCAATTAGGAATTAGATTTTCGAAAATGTAAGAAAAAAATAAGTGCACTAAGTAAACTATTTTATGTGAATAATAAAGTTTTTCCTTACCAAAGCATCTGCAAAGACATATTTTTGGTGGCGTCGTGTATTATCGCTTGAACCCCACACCGGATGTTTTTCGATTACCTGGAGTTTGACTGTCCAGTTTGGACTAGTCGATGGTGTAATTTCTTTTATTGAACAAGTTTTTGGTGGCATCCTAAAATGAGAAAGGGCAACATCAGTTTTGATCAGAGCATAAGAAAAATTATATGATAGCTAAAGATTGCAGAAATATAACAGGTAGAACGATATTCTGTGATATAAAAAAAATGTTATCAAAAGTAGGGTACTGAATTTAATTATATAGCAGATAGATGTGACAGAGTACACCATTTAGTTAAATCTACTGCAACAAATTTATTGTAGTACACTTAACTAAAAAAAGGTAGGAACATGTAATTAATATGGAATAATCAAGTAGCTTATATACCATTTGAAAATTTGATGATCTCTTGCAGGCATCTTGTGCGTTCAGAATATATAAGTAAAATATCTTAGTCTCTGCAAGATAAGTTTCAATCTGGATGTGCTGTTTGGAGAATTTCTCTGTAGACAATATTAGATGTATATTTTTTATCTGTTTTTTAATGAATATCTTTGGGTATAATAAAGATTTTTAAGTTTGCTGCCGAAGTAGCCCTTGATAGTGCCACATATAATTGGCCATGAGAGATAACAGGTGCAGGCAGATAAATGCCAACTTTTTCTAGTGTCTGGCCTTGTGCTTTATTTATTGTCATTGCAAAACTGAGTCTAATTGGGTACTGTACTCTTTTGAAAGGAAATGGGTATGAATCAGTTTTATTTGGCAAGATAGGTATCCTAGGAATAAATATTGTATCACCTTTATATTGGCCTAATGCAATTTCAGCGTTGATGACATTTTTTTGAAATTTACGACATATTAACCTTGTTCCATTAGACAAACCTTTAGATGGGTCTATATTCCGCAGAAGCATTATAGGGCAGTTAACTTTTAGAGCTAATTTATAAGAAGGGTACCCATTGGGTGTTAAAGTATTGAAGAAATCTTCTTCCATCATATAATTTTCACCTGCTAAATTTTCATCGCGACTATAGTAAGTTTTTTCTACACCGGGGAATTCTTGAATTAATATTTTGTTTATTTCATCAACAGAGTCATTTTTTTGGTGTGAGAATAGCTCTATCATTTATACTATAAGAATTTTTTTCATAAGATGATATATGAGGAAAAATAAAGTGCATTAATGTTTGAACTGATTGTTTTTTGTCTTGATATATTGGCAGAAGTAAATGTTCGGGAATTTTAATGTTATTATTATCTATTGTTGTCTCAGTTCCATTTCCTATCCGTAGTAAGAAATCGGTAAAATCTGGATCAGTTTGTGCTCGCATATTTTTGGTAAGTCTAAGAATGTTCAATTTTGGCCACAAATATGAGTTTACAAGACTACAATCAATAGATTCTTCTTTACTTGATCTGGGCCCTATTGGCAGGACTTGTCTAAAGTCACCACCAAAAACAACAATTTTACCCCCAAATAGTTTGTTTGAGCTCATTACGTCCTGCAACATACGATCAAAAGATTCAATGGCTTGGTGCCTAACCATGGGTGCTTCGTCCCATATTATAAGTTTGGTGTCCTGTATTAATTTTGCAAGACCACTCTGTTTGCTAATAGAACATGCTGCTTGGCTATCAATGTCTATTGGAATTTTAAATCGAGAATGTGTTGTTCTACCTCCTGGTAGGATAGAAGCAACGACTCCTGAAGTTGTTGTGGCTAAAGCTATGTGATTTGTGGATCGTACTGATGCTAAAAGAGCACGGTATAAGTATGTTTTGCCTGTTCCTCCTGGTCCATCGACAAAGTATGATTTTGTTTCATTGTTTTCGATAGCTAAAACAATTAAATCATATGCAAGTTTCTGTTCATAGTTCAATGAGCTAAATAAGTTTTTATCCTCGTCAGTCAACGGTATTTGGAATTCATCTAATATTTCTCTAGGCATCATATCGTTAGCAGAGAAGTTAATTGAGAAATCTACTAAATGGTACTCATCTATTGATCTATTCATAGATTCAAGTGTTAAATTTATTGAGTTTAGAACATTATGTTTATTGTTAGTGTAGAGAGACTGTGAAGATTAGTGAAATCTTCTGACATTGATTCTTCGAATTTTTTCCAAAGGTATTTTGGATCAATTGGATTACAGTGTACAAGTATGGTTGCAAATAGTTGTCTCATAGTAAACGGCATATGAAAGTATGATGCTTCCAGTAAGCAAGCTTCAAGTGTATTATCTGTATGCAATAAATCTCGTAGAAGAGCGGCTTCTCAAAATGAAGATGCCAATTTGTTATCGACTGTTAAAATATCTTCGTATGATTCTGATCCTTTTATATTATTCAATAGTAACCTAAGATAATATCTTTTTCCTTCAGATGGATTTGCATAGACTATTCTACCAATTACTTTGCCTTTTTTATGTGGAGTCCATCTCCTACTTGTTGTGTTCCAAACATAGTGTTCGAGATAATCTTTGTATAGCAGTCTTGTAGTTTTTGGATAGAATTTGTTCATTGAAAAGAATTCTATCAGCATGGTCTTTGATAAGAAGAAATTTTCAGCGAGTTGAGTTAAATGATCTGACTCTTTGAAGGGAAAAAAATGTTTTTCCTTTAAATGTAATTGTAAATTTATAACACTGGGATACATTTCATTTAGTGTAAATGCATAAATTCTCCATATTGCTTCAGGCGCACTTATCCACCTTCCAGATTGGAAAACTTCAATTTCATCAATATTAATTCCATTTATTTGGTCTATAATTTTAAAGCTTATTTTATCGCATCCTTTAAAAATGTAATTGTATAAGTATTTTACAGCTTTAATTGTGGAGCATATTTCAATGTTGATATGACAATCATATTTAGCTAATAAATAAGGATTATATGGTATAACCCATCTATTATCTAATGTACAATTTCTAACTTGTAGTGTATCTTTGTTATCGGTTCTTTTATAGATTGGATAAGAGTATTTTCCTTGAGTTGTTTTTGTGCAGTAATCTTTAGGATAATAATTTTTGCATTGACCTTTTTTCATGCATATGTTATTTTTGTTTAGGTCTCCACAAGGCCCATGCATCATATGTTTTTTGACACAAGCACGCAGATATGGGTGATCTTCGGATGGTATTTCAGCTGAAACATAATTATCATATGAGCTTGGTGAAAGTATTTTTGCTCTTTCTTTAAATATTATAAGGAAGTGAACATGTGGTAGACCACGTTTTTGGAATTCTGTTACATATACATAAGCAGCCACAAGACCAAAGATTTGCTTCTTGAATAGATCATTTTTCAATTCTTTAAGTTTTGCTCTAAAAATACGTGCAACTAAATCAAGTCTATTTTGTACTTCTTCACCATCTATAAGGTTATTTTTTATTTCAGGCCATGATGGATTACAAGTCATTGTTATAAAGAGATCTGGCTTACCAAAATTTTGAATTAAAGCCATCGCATCAGTAAACCTACGTTTCATATCTCTGGGTCCTCCAATGAAATAAGATGGTAAAACTATTCTTTTTCCTATTTCTGATCCACGTGTCATACCTTGGGCAATACTGTCAACTATTCCTGTATATAAATCTGCACTAATTCGCTTTTGGTTGAGACGGAAAAAATCTAACCTTGAAGTTTCCATCTTTATGTACATATCGATAATATACTGTTGCAGTAATCTCTCGCCATGTAACAATAATGTTTTTTCTGCCAATCTCATCTGCAATTTATAACAGTAATATTCTCGAGCAGAAACAGTTGTTCTTGTAGAGTATTTGTTACTGTCCTCAACTGTGTAAGATTAAGGTTTTGTTATCAAAATGTTAGATAAATGATATAAAAATTGGAATATGATAATAAGAAAGTTGTCAATATAATAGTTACCTGTTTCTTCATTGCCTAACAATTCGTTTATTGTAGTTACATTTTGTGGATTGATTGATTGTTGCCCCGGACAAGTTTCTTCACCTTTTTCTCTATCAATCCTTTTTATTCCATTGTGCCATCCAGTTTCACCCAATAGAAATAAGATTGGATATTGAAGAGGGTCATAGCAACCATAAAAGTATTTAACATGATATTTGTTATTTTGATGTCCATGAACAATAATGTCGCGATGATTAGAAATCTCCTCATTATTAGATTCAGTCCATATGGCTGCTACCTTAGATACTGTTGGACTGTTGTAGACTCGTTGATCTGCTTTTGGAGTTGAGTGAATAATTATGCTATGATCTTCAAGAGTAGAAATTTGTGAGAGGCTACGAAAAAATATTGCATATGGATTGTCTTGAAGCATATAAGTAAGCAGTTGGACAATTGTTGGAGTGAACTGGTTTGAGTGAAATAGTCTATTTTCAAGTTCATGTTCAGTATCATAAAAATATAATTGAAGGTATGATGGGACTTGGGCCGTAGGAAGGAGTTGATTTATGTAGTGATAAACTTGTCCCTGAACTCTAAATGTATAAATTCCGTGGTTTCTCCTACTAAGTTCCTTGTCATAGTTGATGCCAATAGATGTGAAAGCAAAAGAATTATTGTATGGTCTAATGTATGCCTTAAATGATTTTGCTTCATCTGAATTTGATATCAGCAAATACCGTTGTTCTTCTGATGCATCATTAGTTACTAAGTGTATTTTTCCTTCAAGACAACAAAAGCTTTTACATTCTCGATAAAATCGATATGCTTGGCAATATGAACATGGTTGAACAGAAGGCAAGATCATGGGTTCTGCTGGAAGTGTTTGTGAAACTGTAGCGATCCTAACTGTATGGGTAAATTGTAATTCATTATGTTGTGTGTTGTATACAGCACTACTGTTTTCTGTAGTTCCATTTGGCTAGGTATTAATAGTGTCTTCTCTAGATGGATTCCATCGAAAGGGTACATCAGTGAGCAGGATATCGTTTGTAAGGTCAATATTTCTTTCAGATATTGGTGATTCATGATCATAAACAGGTTGATTCGGTGAGCGTAGGAAGTTATTTTCTCGGGCAAATGCTGTAACATGGTTGTCTTCAATTGGAACTGAATAAGATAATAGTTGAGTCTAGATTATTGCACATTAAATTTGTAACTTATAATTGAGGTTAAGGAGGATCTGATACCATCATGGAGCTGATCCATATCGATAGATGTATCTCCAACGGTAATGTTAGGGCTGATATCTTTGAAATGGAGGATAGGATTGGCAATAAGATTTGCATCCATGACAATATGATTTCCATTGGCGGTGCATCTTTGGTGACCAGTAGAATATGAGTCTTGATCAATTTGCTGTCTTCGTCTCACATTTCTTATGAATTCTGTTTGATGATTAGTTTCTACGCCATCTTGTCCTATTTCAAGATTTTGTTTTTTTTGTAAAATCAATTATGTGTAAATGTTATAAATAAGCAACAAAAAAAAAAATTTAGTAAGCAGTTAGTAAATTATATCTTACGTAGTTGTTCTACTCTTTCAGCGGCATACTTCTGGCGGTGGTGAAAGTTAATTGCTTTGGTTTTTTCCGTTTGGCTAGCGTCTGAGTGTTTGCCATCTTTAGATGAAGAATGTTCCATTTGTTCCTGAAGTTATAAATAGATAGCTGACTTCTTGGCATATTTATTTTAGTTGAGATTAGGTAAGAATTACATATATGAACGATATTTGTTGGTACAATATTTAATGTTTGATTTAGGAAAAAATATTGAATAGGTACGAATGATGCGTTTTATTGTATATGACTGTTATTTTAGGATTTTTTTTCCCTTTTTTTTTTCGGAATAATACATATAGAAAGTTTAATTTAATTTTAAGTGGAAATGAAATACATAATTTGTTAGTAAAAAATGGTTTGGTCAAAAATTATATAAAATATAGATGAAAATATCTTAAGCAGTTTAATTTTTAGTAATTGCCTAAGGATGAGTTTTTTTTTTTTTGCATTAAATATTATGCGTATTTAATTGTGTGTCATTAAGCTATATAATGGAAACATAATTGTTATATTCTATATTTAGTATAGTTGTTTATTTAAACCCTTTAAAAATTGTTTGTTTATACTTAAATAACATTATCAACTGAATTGTTCATTTAAACGTTGACTCTTGTAACCTTACTGATAATATTTTGAATGAATAGTGAGTATAATTTGATCTCTAAATGGAAGATACCTGAATATATAGAATCCAAACCTGGTAACTTTTTTTATGTTTTATCTTTTATAATTCGATAAATAAGGTTTATTTGGAAAGAGAAGTATAAATAATTTAATTTTCCAAATAAAAATCATACAGAAAATGAGATAGACTGATAATGAAATACCAAAAGGATTGGGAATAATAGATTAAATGTACAGGGAACACGAATGCTAAAGCAGTAATAAGTGGAGGAATATGACTGAAAAGGTGTAAAAAATAAAATCTCGAGCAGTTTGAGAAGTTGCAACTGTATTACAGTTTACTTGAATCTCCTGAAAGAGGCCAAGATAAAAGAATCTAAACAAATAAATAATTAAAGATGTCAGTATATATATGTGAGTCAAAGTATAATTATATTAGAAACATATAATAAGAAATAAATGGACAAACAAATTGGAATGAAAAAAGAGATTATAAGGAAAAATTCAGCGAAATATGCATAAAGAAATCGACGAATAAAATGGTGCAGTGAAAAAATGCATGTAGATGTTAATCTAAACACTTTTTTATATGTGAATTTTTTTTCTACCCTTTAGAGTGCTGCTAACTTTCATTTCAGTGCAATAAATAAAAGAATTTATTCCAAATAAATTATCAGTACAACAGTATTTATAAATTTGAATAAAATATAATAATTATCTGATAAATATGTGAATAATAACTAAATTTTTATAGAAGTTACCATAGATAATAATTTTTAAAAATGAACGTACTTAATGCAGACTTCTTCCTCTCTAGCATTAAATTATTTTATCAGATATAGTCTATATATTTGTTAACATATAATTTAACTAACAGTCGTTTACTAATTAACTAATTACTTCTGATAATATCGATTAACAGCCAATATCTGTATCCAATCACTGCTTTTCATATTATTTATTATTGATTGTAAAACTCTTATAAGATAACTAAATATGTGAGTAGTGTCACTAAACTATACATGTTTAAATTTTAATAGTTTTTCATTGTGATAAATAAATGATTGTATTTTAAATTAACTATTAATATCATGCTATTATAAATTCAAACAGAATATAATCTAACGAACATGTAGATAACAAGAATTTGATTAAATATAGTCTATATATTTGTTATTCTATAACTGGATTTATCGTTATTTAATGATTAATTGTTTTCTCTTAATAATTTTCGATTAACAGGTAGAATCAGCATTCAAATAGTATTATTCATATTATTTACTTTTGTTTGTAATGATGTTACATAAAATCGCAAAAATATACATGTCTAAATTTCAATAGTGGGATAATATATTGGAAAAAAATGTTAAAAATGAAGTTTGAAATTTAATAATATACATATCATTCATGAAAAATATTTCACAGAAACTTACCAGCGGAACCAGTGATAGGTAACCTGATATTTGTAATTGTCAATATGATCCTGTAAAAGTGTTACAGACAAAATTAAATAACGGAAGAAAATATATGAAATGAGTGGATAGATGCTATTGACTGGAGGTAAATATCTTGTGCTATAAAATAAATATAGAGTAACTAATTATTTTTTCCCTGCAGAGTGTTTTAGTATTATGAAGTTTTCAGTATAATTTTCTTACAGTTAATTAACTATTCAAGTAATCAAAATCCTAACAGTATTGTTAATTAACTTATTTCGAGTATTATACGGACATTAAATTTCGAAGGTATAAACGGTGCTGAATTCTTTCACAAGAAAATATCAAACAGTTTCTATTATAGATTTGTTCATGTATAATATATTTAACAAGAAAAGTAAATAAATTTCTATCAGCTTTTAAGTAACTTGTTGGTGATTACGACCATGTATATTTTTACGGTAGAAAAATAATAAGAATAATTTTAAATTTTTTTAACTAAGATACATTAGAAAGGAAAATGGAATTTGTGTGATGTTTATCGATGGAGATAGGGTGCTGCAAACAGAATGAAGTTTTTTTTGTCTAGCCCATAACTTTTATGTTTAAAATATATGTTAACTTTCACCCGTGATCATAAAAGGCGGTGAAAAAAAGTATGAAGATAAAAATTATAATTTCTTGGTGATGGTGCATAGAATACTAAGAATAGTGTGAATATCTTGTCTAAGAAGAAGAATGAAAAGAGAGATTATCAGTAAAGATGATTGAACAAAGAAGAAAAAGTAAGAGGAGTAGTTCTACACCTGTAAATAGAACTGTGAAGTATACGCAGGAGAAGTGTCACTGCGAAGGAGGAAGGGGGGTGGGTGTAAAGTGTACACACACACACACACACACACACATATATATATATAAGGAACGTGTAGCCACTGAGAAACAAAGGACAAATGTTGTAAGAAAGAAGGAAAGTAATGATTTCATTTGTACTCAACATTCAGTTCAAGCATTTAAGAAACAATATAAATATCTTAAGAGAGGGAGATGTTTATGACCTAATACATGCTTTTTATTTAATTGCAGCAGACCATAATGATGATTATTTATTATTGTAAACTTTATAAATTACGGTGTAATCAATGTAATGTAAGATATATGTGGTTATTTTTTTAAATCTATATCTTGGAAATTTTTTTAAATCGTTGGATAAGATTTTTTTTTTTTTTTATGTGTATCATGTTTGAAAAAAACTATAGTGACCTAATGGTTAGTCTAAAGAATAATAGAGTATGAAAAATTAGTGATACTATAGAGAGAACAGAATGTAAAAAATTTTTAGAGTATTTCTTACAGAATATATCCGTTGGGTAGTTGTAATTTGTTTATAAGCGTGATTTATATAAAAGAAGTATTAAATCCAATAGTTAGTTTTTGAAAATATGTTAAATAAATAATTTTAAAAGTCCTAATTTGGTGTTATTAATATAGGTGAATATCCGTAAACTCCGGTGAATTTTTACATTAGAGAGTTAAAAAAATATATAAATAAGGTACTATGGCTCTAAACTCCGGTGAATTTTTACTGCAAATTTATTACAAGTCCAGGTATAAATTATAAATTTTTTATTATTTCTGCCACCAAAATTTCTTTGTCAAATTATCTTTATTTTTTTTCGCTCTGAACTGATTCAACGTTATCAATTTTGCAGGATTCTCGAGATCTTTCGTGAATATCTCATCTGAATTAAAGTACATTTATACCCCTGTTTTGTCTCGGCTTTTCTTTTCGCTTTGATGAATGGAACATAATTTGTTCGTCTTTTTATTTACTGAAATTCGTTTGCTTTGTTTCGGTGACGCTCAGTATATTATAATTTTTGGTTAAATGACAGGGTTGCCCTCTATTTATGTTCTATTTTGGTCTTAGTCTGGAGGTTAGTAAGGTCTTGTTGGTTGTCTACTACAGGTATAGCTGGAGAGGTGTAGGTTTGTAGCCATGATTTCGAGATTCTTGAATATTGTGCGTGCTGTAGTTGTAGATGCAGAAATAAATTGACTTTTATATATTTTTAGCTTCTTCTCGTTGTTGTCTTCTCTGTTGGGTGCTGTATTCATACTGCAGCTATCGTTTCGGTTGCCGATCTATTCTCCCCGTTCTTGATAAGTTGTTTGCGCCGTGTTTTTATTTTCTTCTTACTGTTTTTGAGTATTATTGTTCGTTCACTTCATTACTTTTACTGCATATATAAATCAATATTGGAAACTCTTTGTTTATTTTTCTCTTGTTTATATTTAGTTTTGTGGATCATAATATGTTTTTTATGTTTCTATATCTTCTTGTGAAATACTGTGATGTTTGCACAGAAGAAAGAAAAAGGAAAAAAACAAATTTTTTTCTTTAGCGTTAATTATTGAAGTATTTATATTTATTAGGTTGTGTAGGATCTCGAATATCCCTGCATAATTTTTAATTCATTATGTTTTCTTAAAAATATATACACGTGAGATTTTTTTTAAAAAAAAAATTACTTTTATGAATTACTATTTGATGCATAATTTTTTTTATTCCAATGAATATGAATATACTTTCTTGTTTTATTTTTATTTATGATTAATTTCTGATTCTGTAAATATTCTTATTTTCTTATGTTGATAAATTACTCAATTTCATGAGATATTATCTAATGGATTGTTTTTTAAAAATGTTTTAGTGATGGAACAATCAGAGGAAATAGAAAGGGAATTACGCCCCTTGAGTTTTTTCAAGGTCATGATAAATGACTTCTCGCAAAAAATGGTGATACTCTATATTTGTTTTTCTATTTAATATGGGAATTTAGTTTTTAAATTTTTTTCTTTTTCTTTAGTTGAACTGAAATAGAAAAGTATTATTTGTTATGGGTTTATATTTGTGTTCCATTTGATTTGCGGTGAATATAAACATTTAAAGTAGTTTTATATGTTTTTTTAGTGTATTCATAATTTTTGTTTAATATTTTTTTGCACCTCATACCAATAGCTTTCACAATGCAGTCAGAGTTAGTTAATAATATAGCTGAACACTACTTTCTTACTACCCATAAAGGAACTTGGCGTGTCGGTGTTCACATCGAAAGTGAAATGAAAGTTTATTTTACAGATGGGTGGAGTGTTTTTGTAGCCCACCATAAATTGATACTTGGAGAAATACTTGTTTTTGAACAACTCAGCAATTCCAGTTTCTTTGTTTATATATATGGTCACAGTGGGAGCGGCAAAGATTTTGATGGATGCACAAAAATAGGGATTAAGGAGGAATTATCAGATGATCTTTCCTATGATCCTATGACTGAAGAAAAAATGAAAAGTGATGATTACTTTTATTTTATATTCATATAGCCAATGGAGATTTTAGATGGTTCTGTTAAAATTATTTCTCATTTATTTCTTGCTCTTGTTTACTATGTTTATCTACAGGGACAAGGATATTTGAATCAAGAGAAGTAATCTTTTCTTCAGGATGTAATTTCAGTGCAACACTTAATGCTTCGAATTGTCATCCAAAGAAACCTTATATGGTTTGTTTTTGTTTTAATTTATTATTTAAACAATCGGTGTCTTCTTTACATTTACAACAGTTGTATATCTTGTTTATATTTGGACAATAGTAGCTCACATTTAGCTAACAAATTTTTGTTTTAAATTTATATTTTAGCATATTCCGATCAGCTTTGTTCGTTCAGCTCATTTGGATACTGTGATAGCCCAAAATTTTTTAAAAGGCATATTTTATAAATATTATTAGATTTGGGGTGATGTGCAATTAATTAAAATGTTAATTGTCATATTTTAAAATAAGGTTGGGGTGATTTTGAAATTTTATATAAGTTTGGAGTACCTTGCAAATTAGACAAATCAAATTTGTTCAAATTGCAACCAAGCCCCCAACTACTCTCTTTAAAAACCATGTACAGCCCCACCCCCCTTCACTTTGCATCAGACTTGAGAGAGAGAGGGTGAGCCTAGAGAGCTGCCGAGAGGGAGAAGAGTGGGGTGCAGCCAACCCATGCCGGAATCTCGTCGGACCTTCACTTGAAAGTTGCCGGAGTTTCCTTCCTCTCTTCAAAAGGTAAGTTCGTGCTTTAATTTTTGGATTTGTTCTTCTCTTTCCCTTCATCTTCTTTGTGCATTTTCTAATTTGAGAAGCTTGGGTGGTCTATAAAAGTTTTAATTGAGTCCTGGTACTGTGACTGGTGTGGAATGAAGAACCGTGGGATTAATTGGTTTGTTCATGGGTTTATTTTGGGTCTAAGCTTGTCCATGGTGGGTTTTCATCAAGTCTGATTTCAAACGGTTATTTCAAAGCATGCATGGTAAGATTTTGATCTTGAGCTGTGTATTGTTTCTTGAAAATGTTTTGGGGCTACTGGTGATTAGATCCACGGCTATGATATAGAGTTTGGGTTGGGTTTTGACATGCATGCAAAGATTTGGTTGGTTTTTCTAAGCATTCATGGGTTTGATGTTCGATTATGCTGGTTTTTGGTGGTATATTTTGGTCAAGAAAGTTTAGATAATTTTCTGTGATAAGATATAAAAAGGGCAGCAGCCATGACAGCTTGAATAAAAACTTTACACTTGTTTTGGAATTTTCAAAAGAAATGGTATATTTCGTATGCAAGTGTTTTAGTTTATAATCTTGAGTTTAAATGACAAATTTCATGTTTTTTTTAAACATGTATAAATGTTGGGTTCAGATTTTGGAATTTTTGGGCCGTGCATGTCCAACCTCTATACTTTGCTTTTCATTTTAAAATTGGTGAGCAGATTTATGTTTTTTTTTGCTTTCAGACTTGCATGTGACATTCCAGCAGTTGGAATGGTTTATTCTTGAGCTTCAAATGGCTGTGCTGAAGATGATGACTTACAGCAGCCATAGTTGCAAATTCAAGATTTGTTTTTGAGTTTAAATGATAAATTACATGTTTTGAAACCTTTTATATATGATTGGATCAAAGTTTCGAGTAGCAAAATCGAAGTTTAGGAAGCTTGGGGGTTTCATGAATGGCGGTTTTCAACCATTGTAGGTCGAACCTGCGTGACAGGGAAGCACATTACCGATAATTGCCAAGGACATTATCGGTAATGGTGGTCCTAAATGTCTTTTTCCTTTATTTTCTCTCCAATCTTGTTTTCAACATAACTTACGCATAAGAGCTCCGTCTTGAGCATACTTTATATGCACGAAAAGCTCTCGAGTTGTACTTTCTAAATTTTGAGGTCAAATTATTTTTGGGGAGAGAGATATTTCGGAAATACCAGATTTGCCCATCGTGGGTGCACTATGTCTTTTTTTTGGCCTATATCTCCTATTCCGCTTTGTTTTTGGCCATGGAATTCAACATGTGGTATCTTGACACAGCTGGGGATATATTTCAGGAGTTTTAGAGTCTTGGGTTTGACATTTTGGGGTTTTAAATCCTTAGGGTCGCGAGTGAGCAGTTTTGAGAGTCGTTCTGCTTTACTTTCAAATTGTGGATGCTTGTACTTTCTTTTGATCCTTCTTGCTTGCATTGTTGTTTGTTTTTCAGTGTTGGTTGGGTCCTTTGGAGGACCACTTGCATTAGGTACATCAAGCATTGCATTGGGGAGGCTCGAGGAGCCTCAAAGGGTTGGAAATACCGTTGCATTAAGGTAGGGATATTTATATTCTTACTAATATCGATGATATAATTTGGGAAATGATTTATAGTGAAACCTACTATTTGTCAAATATTTTATGATTGTGAAAACCTGATGCATGGAATATATATTTTGTTAAACCTGTGGTGGTGAATCGTTTATGAAATGTGCTTCATATGATCTGAACGTTCTCTTGAACAAAGATAAAATTGTTGATTTAGATATGTGATCCTGATGAGAACACTTGAAATGACATGCTTTATATGTGCTTGGATTACTTCGATATATTGTTAATGCGATGATTTATGAGATATTTCAGACCATGGTCTAGGGTGGAGCCAATGGCATGACCCTACTGGCCCGCTAGAGCCCGGTGGATTGACACAATCTAGCACTGGCCCGCTAGAGCCCGGTGGATTGACACAATCTAGTACTGGCCCTCTAGAGCCCGGTGGCCCGGTGGATTGACACAATCTAGCACTGGCCCACTAGAGCCCGGTGGATTGACACAATCTAGTACTGGCCCGCTAGAGCCATGTGGATTGACACAATCTAGCAAGTATCTAAAGCACTTTTAAAGCATTAAGGTTACGATATACTGAATTAAAAATTATGAAAACCACCGACCATTCTTGAGACTATGATTTTACCATAAAATGTTGAAATATTTTATTTAATATTCCTTGCATCAATATTATCACTGTTAATTAAGAATTATATTCCTACTGAGCACGTTGACGCTCACCCCTTCTTTATTGCAGTATATTTCAGGTTGGCTTGGGGTTTGCATACTTGATTTGAGACAAGCCTCTGTTCGAGGGTTGTTAGATGACTGCATGGTAGATTCTGCATTGGTCCTGCATATTATTGAGATGTGTAATATTTATATTTTCTTGATTTTGGGATTTGCCACTGTTTGTGGCATAACCTACTTGCCAGGTGCTTGGACGTAAATTGAAGTGTTGTGCGCATGAGATTCCCAAGCGTAGGAGTCTTATGATCGTCTAGCAATAAAACTAGGAGTACCTAGGTCATTTCCACAGGGAGTGGAATAGGTTCTAGTGATTCTTAGGTTATGCTACCCAATGAATGTAAAAACACAAGTAAATATGGGGTTTGTTTGATTGTGATTTTTGTGCCAAACTAATGGCAAGGATTTGATTTGTAAACTTGTAAATGAGAGAAAGGATGGGTTCTATGGATTCGTTCCTTCCTAACCTAGGCTTAGTGGTTTCTCACACATACACATTCAAATGGTCCATGTGACATATGGCTTTGAATGGAAAGATTTTAACAATAAAAGCTCAAGAACATAGAACAAATGATGGAATGCAACTCACTACTCATCTTGATGTTTTAGCATACACATGG
>JAESVK010069421.1:3016-15863 GCA_017140935.1 Hamamelis virginiana
GAAGTAATAGCCTCAATAACATCTGCACCCACAATATCCCACGCTTTCTTGAAAAATAAGGAGGTAAAGCCATCAGGACCAGGGGCCTTATCATTCTTAATAGGAAACATAGTGGACTTTATCTCTGCAGCAGTAATATCTCTATTAAGGATATCAAGATGATTAGGAGACCATCGAAACCCCTCCAAGTTATTCAAGATACCATAGTCATCAGGAGAAACAGGATCACTTCCCAAAATGGACTGGAAGTACGAAACAGCTTCATTTTTTAGAGCAACAGGATCCTCAATCTTAGAACCATCAGAATGGGTAATGCACTTAATCGAATTGATAGCATTTCTCGCCTTGACAGATTTGAAGAAAAACTTTGTATTCTGATCCCCCAACTTTAACCATTGAACCCGAGATTTCTGCTTTAAGAATCCTTCCTCAGCACGGGCTAAGCTGTTGTAAACTATGAGGCAATCCTTCTCAATATCAACAAGACTCTTGTCATTTGGATTAAGCAAAAGGGAGGACTGAGAATCAAGCAGTTTTACTTTAGCATCAGCCACTTTACCTCTGATATCCCCAAACTCCTGAAAGTTGAAGACCTTAAGAGCTTCTTTAGTCACTTTAAGTTTGCGACACAATCTATACATAGGTTGACCATAAACACTTCTATTCCAAGCATCTCTCACAGTTGCCAGAAAAGCAGGATGATCAGCCCAAAAATTGAAGAACTTGAACGGAATAGACTTTCTAACCGGAGCCACCAACGGGCAAAGCTTAACCAAGGCCAGACAGTGATCAGAGATTCCAGGAGGGAGGAACTCAGTGATAGCATTAGGAAAAGCATCCATAAAACCTTCATTAATTAGAGTTCTATCCAATTTTCTGGCTATAAAAGATTCACCATCTCTCCTATTCATCCAAGTAAATAGGGGACCAATAAACGGCATATCAAACAGTTCAAGGTCATAAAGACAATCATGAAACTCCGACAGAGCACTATCCACCATTATATTTCCCCCCCATTTCTCACTAGAGAATCTAGTCACATTAAAATCACCCAGGAGAGCCCAAGGAGTGCTACCAATAAAAGTAGAATGCCAACACAGCTGCCTCCATAATTGCCTCCTATCAATCTGACAATTTGAAGCATATACAAAGGTACAGTAACACAAAAGCTTACCATAAAGATCAGAGATGCGACTATGGATAGCCTGATCTGAACTAGTCAAACAGTCTAAATGCACCACATCCGGATTCCAACAAACCCAAATTCTTCCAAGGGTAGAACAGTTATAATTATGGGAGATACTCCAGCCAGGAGCAATACGCAAAAAGATGCCATCCATCCCCACAGATCTGACTCTAGTCTCCACCAAACAAAAAACTGAAATAGTATGAACCGAAATAAAAGAGCGAACTTCTTTCTGTTTTAGAGGGTCATTCAACCCCCTAACATTCCAACATGCTATATTAATCATGAAAGATTGGAAGACGAAGAACCACCCTCCTGGCCTACCCCACCTTTAGTCAAGCCAGTCTTATGAAGTTGCTTTCTAAGCTTTCTCTTTTGACTTTTAGATAAAAAGCCACCACCAGAAACATTACCTATTTCATCCACTTTAATAACATTTTTGAACTTTGTAATTATGGGAGAACTATCAGAAAAATCTGTCTCAGACAAAGAAATTTTTTTTTTTTTTTGGATAATAAGAATTTATTAATCCAAGACGGGCAAAGCCCAAAAAGAACAAAGAATCCGAGGCCACAAAAACCTACGGAAAAACGGACAGAACCTCCCCTAAAAACAGGACAAAAGCCAAAAACACCTGCCTAAAAAACACTTCAAAGTATCATTGACAACATCAGTACTATCATCATTATCAACAAGGCATTGAAAGGAATTATGCTGATTGTAATTTCCCGCAGACTGAGGAGCTTCCTTTGGCATGAAAGTAGAGGTATTATCATTCATATTGATGGATTTCACCACGGAGTCAAGTTCACCAGGTAACTCAAACCCTACACCAGTAGAATCATCATCCCCACTACTAGACATACCCAAACCACCATCCCCACACTCTCCATCTACACTAGCAATATAGAGAGTAGTTACAGGTAAATTAGAATTAACAGCATGAAAGGCCCCAGACCCCATTGCAGAGTCTCTACCCAAATTAGATTTGGGCTTTATCAAAATCTTATCAAAATAATCCTAACATATCTAATCAACCACAAAATATGAATAATAATATATAATAGTAATAATATATAGTACAAAAATATACACAATCCTAAGGATCTTAGGAGACTGGAAGTCAACCTAAGATTGGACTTGCGTCCTATTGACTGCCTACGTACCTTATCAATTGCTTGACAAAGATCAAAGTCCACGTAGTTCGATTACATAGGACTCTCCTATTGTAACAAACCACATAATCGTAGATATTCTATCTTATCTTGGACTCTAGCTTCGAGAGTTTGAGTTGGATCAAAACACTTGTTATGAGAAATGGAATTTCATTCCATTTTTGAATTCTTTCAAAATCACTTTTTAGACTTGTTCTCGAAGTAGATTCCTAGACAAAATAGAACTCTATTCTTATTGTAATTCTTACAACAAAGAAGAGTCCTAAGTGGGGTCAAGTGACCCCCCTAATCCTAGGGTTTCTAGCTAATCCTAGGTTAGTCTAAATACCTAAAACACTATGATATGCATGCTGGAATTTCTGGAAAAATAAATAAAAATGCATAAAAGATTATAAACAATGCATGAAAATGCCCTAAATGCAATCTAAGTTATCTATGGGAACCTAGGCATGTTTCTAAGTTGATTTAAGCCTAAAAAAATGAGTTTTAATGCACTTTTAGGTCACTTTAAACCCATGGACAGATTTAAAAGTGATCAAAAAGTGTATTTAAAACCCTAAAAATAATGAATAAAAATAGTAAAAGAATGCACTAAATGCAACTTTTTTTTTTTTTTTTTTGGATAATTACTAAATGCAACTTAATATGCATATTAAAACTATCATCATACATAATATTTAACCACAAGGGAAGGGACTCACCTTTGCATGCTCCCTCGAGCATATTCATATGGTATTCCAAACAAGACATGATCAAAGTAAGGATATAAACCTAAACTATTAACATGCATCCCTAACATGGTAATAATATGCAAAATGACTCAAAGAGATGAACTAATATGCTTTTCTAACTAAAAAATAACATGTATAATCCTAACATCCTAGCATATATTCTAAACATGAAATAAATCCCAAGTACCTAATCCTAACATGGCATGATCAAAGAAAAGTGGAAAAAAATAGGGAGAGATATATATACATATTAAAGGAATAACTGAACTAACCTATCATGTATACTAAAGAAATATGGAAACTAAACTATGCATACTTATACTAAACCCTATACTAACAATAAACTAAACCCTAAGGAAATAAAACCTAATCTAGCATGATCATAAAAGGAGAAGAAGAATAAGAAGAAAAGAAAACTGCAAAACTTTAAAATACTAACCTCTTTCTCTGCCTCTTTGCTTCAAGCCTTCTCCTCAAACTCCAAGGACTCTAAGGACCTCAAAGACTTTAAAACTTAAGCTAGAGTGCTATGGGGGAAGCTTGTGCAATTGCTCAAGCCTCTACTCTCCAAGCTAGCTCTCTAAAGCTTATTCTGTGTCTTGAAACTGATTTTAGGGCCCTCTATTTATAAGGAGGCCTGAGTTTGATCAATGACTGAGTTTAAATCTCCTAGGAATGATCCAAGGGCTCAAAACCAGTCTTCCAAAGTGTTCACACTCATCCAAAAGTCCTCATGGCTGAACTAGACACATGGCAGGGTTTGGAAGAGTCCCGGGCAGAAAAAAAAAAACTCAAAACTGGCAATTATTGGCTGAGAGGATCGACAACCATCCACCCTAGGACGGTTGGCTGTCCTTCATGGAAGGTTGGCCGTCCCTAGGTGGACGGCCATCGGTCCTCCATGCTATTTTTAGCCTATGTGGGTCTATCTCAGCCCATTTCGTCCCGGTTTAGGCTTTTTTCGGCTTTTGGGCTCGTTTTCAATCCAAATTTGACGATTCAAGCTCCGAAACGAACGTGATTCGATTTTCCATGTTTTAAGAAGTGTTTGAAGTGAAAATGCATTGACCGAAGTCAAAGGTTTAGGGAAAAGTCGACCGATTAGCTGTTTAGGGCCTGCCGGACCAAAATTAAGGTTTTGAAATTTGCTAACCGATTGCTTTCGAAATCATTTCTTCTTCTTGAAACAAGTTTTAAAATGTTTTAGGAAAGTATTTTGAAGCCTTTGAAGGCTTTGGTTTGATAAAAATATCGAATCCCGGTCGCTTCCGGTTGAAACCCTAATCTGGGCTTTGAAAGGGCCTTCCGAGCTTCAAGAGCCAATCATGAGCCAGAAGGCTCTACAGATCTTGTCATTGATCCACTTAGCTACCAAACACACTTTACATATCTATGACAAAGCCTCGAGACCATTCGAGACAAGATTGACAGTCATTCAGGGCTTTTGTGATTCAAAGGACCAAACTGCCCTTCAGTCACAAAAGGCCTTAGTTTCTATCAAGCCTGGCTCGGAATGCCATAAAATTTTGCAGAGACGTTCCTAGACTCTCTAAAAACCTAATACAAGAAAAACTGACTCAATCTGACCTAAAAACACACATGTGATAATAGCCTCTTCCTAATTACCCACAAAGGGTAAAACTGGGAATTTAGGGTTTTGATACCCTATTTCACCTCAAATCAAAAGCAACCATTCATGACCATACTCATGGTAAATAATGGATGTCTACAGAAGCCCCTCGTTGATGTTCATGGTTTCGCCAGTGAATATCAACGAAAACAATGACATCCCATTTTTGTCACAACAAAATAGGGATAATCAAACCAATTATCAAAATTATTTTGAAAGCTTCGCTTCAAATTCTCTCTTCCTAGAAGTCTCACTTCTAGTTATCTCAAAGATTTTCAATCTTTTTTGGAAATTGCATTTCCAATTATCATAAAAAAATTTCGGAGTCTTCGACTCATTACTAGAAATTTCATTTCTAGTCAACTTAAGGATTTTCAATCCTTTTGGAAATTGCATTTCCAATTATCATAAAAATTTGGGAGTCTTCGACTCATTACTAGAAATTTCATTTCTAGTCAACTTAAGGATTTTCAATCCTTTTGGAAATTACATGTAATACCCCAAAAATTTTAAATGTGCTATTTTCATTATTTTAATAAGTTTGGAGTATTTCAGTAATTTAGAAGCTTCAATATTATAATTTTTATAAGTGTTAGTGGTGATTCAAAAATTTTATATCAATTAAAGGGCCTCTTGTAATTTTAACAAATCAAATTTCCTCATATTGCAATAAGGCCCCTAACCTCTCTTTTAAAAAAAAACGTGGTTAAAGATTAGAGAGGAAAATGTTCCTTCTCCTCCTAAGACAACCTTTAACATTAAAAATCCTAGTGAGTGGATTGAAGTTTCTTCGTCAAAAGCCAAATCGTCTTCGGGTGTTAGTAAAGCTGCTGAGACTTAGAGTTTGCAGTAGGTATGGAGCTTTCTAGTGAGAGAAGCTCTGGGGTTGGATGATAGTTCCTTTCTTATCTCTCATGGTTAAGGTTTGATCCTTCTTTGTTAACTTGGTTTGATCTTTTTATTCTTTGTTTTGTTCTTTTTGTCCTTGTGTTTAATGGGAAAGAATTCGGGTATGAAGCATGGTTCAAAAATGTCACTTAAATCTTTTCATGAGAATGTCCCTGTTGAAGGTGTGGGAAGTGCCACTAGCAAACCCGTTGAGGTTGATTCGTATGAGGTTAAGGCTGTTCTTAAGCTGTTGGATATCAAGAAGTGGAATCTTGAAGAACTTGCTACTGTTCTTTGCAACCAGATCCGTGCGAGGGTGGATCTGCCAAGGTGTGCTATTGTCAAAATGGGTCTAGAAGTTTTGCTAGCTCGAGAAGGTAAAGCATTGGCTGATGGTAGAGAGCTTGATGCCATTTTATCTTCTTGTTCTCTTGGTTCTGGTTCTGGAAGTGGTAGTGTTGGTGTTGGCTGTGAAGGTACTGTGGGTTTATCTTCTGGTAATGCTGGCTCTAGTGCTGCTGGCTCTGGTGCGGTGTCTGGTTGTGTTTTGGATCCGGTGGATGTGGTTGGTGAAGGTAGTGAGGTTAGTGATGAATGTTGTTCCTGCGGATCTGAGGAAGAATGTCCCTTGTGCGGGATTGAAGAGGACAGTTTGGGTTCCGTTATGGGTTCTGATCATGGTGAGTCCGTAGTTGATGCTAATGTTCTTGTTTCAGAAGGGAACCCAGCTAGCTTTTCTTGCGTTGAGAATGAAGGGTGCAGCCTAGATGCAATGCAGATGATTTCTCTTCCGGTTGGTAGAAGTGCTGGTTCTCCATCTGCACACGCTATATTATCCCCTTCAAATGCAGAGGAAGGTGCGGCTTCCAAGTCTCTTGAAGTGACAGGATCTGCGTATGGGGCTTCTGCCCATGCCGCTCAGTCCCAATCTACTTCCCGAGGTAAATTGGTTGCTGTTTCTCCTTGTGAGGTAACTGGTCTTGGTGCCTTCGCGTCTAAGGGTGTAAGTGATTCTGCTGTTGCTTTAGAAGATGGAGGAAAGAGTTTTACTGACGCGCACACGACATGCCAACCAGCTGGAGTCCCCTCTCTGCATGGGGTGCATGGCTCGGTGCTATCCCAAGTATCAGTTGGCGCTCAAACGGATCTTGAACCACGTGCTGTCCACCCAAGTGTAGTGGGTTTAAACGAAATTGAGTTAAGTGGGTTGGTGCCTGATTATCAAGGGTGTGGTTTTCTAGAGGGGTTGTCTCATGATGAAATTGGTGTAAGAGCATTTAATGCTGGAGCATTAAATGCCTTTCAAATGTCTCATTCTCGAGTTGCAGTGGGTGAGGTGGCAGGCGGTTCGCATCTTGGTGATGGAGCCTTGAAGACGCTGGACGCTAATGATTATTCTTTATTTGTGAATGCATTTAATGCATCCAAGTTAAGTCAAAGTATAGCGCCACGTGGAGATGCGTCTGATGGGAGTGGAGTCCAATATGGCGGTAAAGATATGGGAGCTTCTGGTTTAGCGAAATTCAATGCTCATGACACATTAATTGAAAGACACTCTTCTCTAACGCGTGGTGATACTTGTGGGGCCCGGTCTAAATTGCCTTTGTATTATGATATTGTGAAAGGTGGTGGTTGTAGAAGTGACGAGATCTCTGATGGGCTAGGTGGTGGATGTCCAGCTGGCGAGGAGCCTTTGTCTATTCCTCTTTGTAAAAGTGCTGCCATTAGCGCGTGGACCAAGGGCACAATTAATGCAGGTTCTGACCTTGCATGCAAGGTGGCATCCCCTTCCATCCATGCTACGCAGCTTCCCTCTCTTTTTAGTGCCCCGCTGTCACGTGATGCGCATGCAACGTTGGGTTCTTGTAGTGCTTTAGCCCCGCATCTGGGTTATGTTAATCCCCGCGAAGGTGATGGTGATGTTACCCCTCGGGTTAGTGCTGTTTCTCGTAAACCTTGTACTGCAGATAATGGTATTGAGGTTAACCCTCGTGGGTCTGCGTTGGTTTCTCCTATGGTTGATGTTGATTTTCCTCCTCTTGAGCCCCGTTCTTCTGCTCGTACCAGTGATAGGATTGTCCAGCATTCTCCATTGGCCCGTCCTTGGACTAGTCTCGTGAATAATCCTGCGAGTCAAGCTAATTTACTTAAGCTTGGTAAGATGGACCCCGGGCAAATTATGGATGATTTCTATGTTGTGCCTGATTTAGTTATTGCTAAAGGTCAGAAATTATGGAATTTATCGGTGTTAGGGTATGTTCTTGACAAGAATTTACCTTACTCTTTGGTGAGAAGTTGGGCTGCTCGGGTATGGGGAGATGATATCACTGAAGTTCTTAAGTTTGAATCTGGTTTTTTCCTTTTTAAGGCCAAAAACTCAGAAGCTCTGGACAGGATTCTGAATAAGGGCCCTTACTATATTGCTGGAAAATATATGGTCCTTAAACATTGGCAACCGGGAATGGAGTTAAAGAAATCTTGTTTCTCTAGTATTCCGGTTTGGGTTAAATTCCATAATGTCCCTCTTATTTTACAGTCTCCTAAGGGTATGGAATTTATGGGCAGTATTCTCGGTTGTCCGCTTTTTATGGATACGCATACTGCCAATGGTAGTAGGGCGAATTTTGCTCGAGTATGTATTGAGATTGATGCAAGTAAGGACATTCCTAAATTATTGAAATTAAGGGTCGGTAGTGGAGAATTTGTAGAGGTTGGGATTGAGCTTCCTTGGAAGCCCCCGAGATGCGAGCATTGTAAAGTTTTTGGTCACCCCTCGCTTAAGTGTCCGCAGACCACTCCTAAGGTGGTTAGTTTTGTGCAGGAATGGAGGAAGAAAGAGCCTCAGAAATGCTCTCAGAATGTTGATGCTAAAGTTAGCGAAGATACTTGGCAAGTGGTTTCTTCTTCAAAGCATAAGGGTCCCGCTGATAGTTCTGATCATAGGATCGATGTCCCTGATTCTCAGCCTGCTCCTCAGGCTTGTGCTATTGCTACATCGGGTGTGAAGGTTGTTGGCCCCGTGGCTAGCACAGGCTATGATACTAGTAATAAATTCAGTGTGCTTGAGTCTAGTGATGTGGATGATGTTGATGATTCCCTGTTGGACCATTCTGATGTGGTGGATTGCCACTTTGCTGATTTTTCTGTTACTAGGAAGTCTCTAAAAAAGAAGCTCAAAGATAAGATTCATTCTCTTAAGAACTCTCGTGGTAGAGATGTTCCCTAGTTTTCGCTTTTTTTGTTCAGCCTAGCCTCTTGGGTTGTAAGAGGTTTGCTTTGTTTGGCTAGGTGTCGTGCTGGTGCCATTGTTGTGGCTCGTGTCTTGTGCTTCCCTTTTTTTTTTTAATTATTTTTTATATATTTCTTAAAAAAACAAAAAAAAAAAAAAAAAAAACGTGGTTGGCACCTCTCCAAACTCACATACAGTTGTGAGTTTCGGGCATATGAGGGAGATGAGAGTGTTTAGTGAGAGAGAGAGAAAGAGAGAGAGTACTGCTGAGGGGGGGGAGCTGTGACCGAAATCCCTTGCCTGAAGAAGCTCCTCCATTTCCATTAGAGGTAAGCTACGGCTGATGCTTGAGTATTTCAGCCCCTTTCCTTTTCAAAAAAAAAAATCTCTTGTTTAATTTCTGTTTTTTTTTTTTTTTTGGATAATTAAGAATTTATTAATCCAAAAGGGCAAAAGCCCAAAAGAACAAAGAAACCGAGGCCACAAAAACCTACGGAAAAACGGACAGAACCTCCCCTAAAAAAGGGACAAAAGCCAAGAAAACCTGCCTAAAAACAGAGCAGAAAAAGAACCAAGAACCAACAAAAACCAAAAGCCCACACACGGGCACCAAACAAACCAACCAACACACAAGCTCATAAGCCCACAGCCCGGGCACAAGCAACCAAAAACCAGAAAACTAACCTAGTGCCTTAAAATGTTACAAGGAAAAGCCCACCTATCACACATAGACCTATTCCTAGGGCTATCGACTACATTTTGAAAACTCGAAACTCTATTCCTTACATCATTACAAATCAGAGAGAAGATGTTATCAGAGCTAATGAAAGAATTTTCATG
Organism: Hamamelis virginiana; assembly: GCA_017140935.1. Classification (NCBI taxonomy): domain Eukaryota; kingdom Viridiplantae; phylum Streptophyta; class Magnoliopsida; order Saxifragales; family Hamamelidaceae; genus Hamamelis; species Hamamelis virginiana. The sequence goes on from JAESVK010069421.1 coordinate 12,696, forward strand.
GATTCTCTCGTTCCTTTGCCTCCAGATAATGTAGATTGTAGCAGCCCAAGCAATCTTTTTAATGGTATTGCAGAAAGTATTACTTTTACAGGAGATGATCCACATTAACTCATTCTCCCAGAAACGTGGGAGTCTATTGTGACCACATAACATGAGAACCTTTCTCCAAATTAGGGCAGTAAACCTGCAACCAAAGAAAAGATGATTCCTGTTTTCAACATTGGCCCTGCAAAAAACACAAGACATAGAAGAAATAATTCCCCATCTCAATAGTTTGTCCTGCGTGGTCAACCTATTCAAGATAGCTAACCAAGAAATGAATGAATGTCTGCCAATAGAATTCGGGAACCATACAACATTATGCCAACACACAACCGGGCCAGAAAAACGAATATGATTCCAAGCAGAGCTAATGGAGAAACATCCGGTAGAAGAAAGAGACCACACCACTGTGTCCTCCCTCCTAGAACTGAGAGGAGGACAATCAAAACAGCTGTTACGGATGGTAATAAGATCAGAAGTATTAGTAACAGGCCAATTCCAACCATCATCAGATAAAATAATAGAAACTTTAGCCTGGAGAGGGATGGCTGCATCATAGACCACCCTAGAATTAAACTGCTGCAACAAAGGACCGACTGGGTGCCAGTTGTCATGCCATAAAAAAGTAGAGGAACCATTGCCAATCTTGTGCCTAATAAGAGGCCTCGCAATATCCCTCAACTGAAGGATTTTCCTCCAACTCCAAGAACAATTTGAAGGAATGTTGATAGACCAGAAACTTCTGCCCCTGAGAAGATACCTCTCCACCCATGCAACCCATATCGACCCAGATCTGGAGAACAAACTCCAAATATGTTTCAAAATAGCAGCCATGTTCCAGTCCTTAACCCTACGAAGACCAAGGCCCCCTTCTATTTTAGGTTTACACACTTCACTCCAGCTAACTTTGGCTTTGTGAGCCTTTCCATGAGAACCAGACCAAAGAAATGCATTGAATATCTGTTCAATTCTGTGCACAGTGTCCATAGGGATGATAAACATACTACACCAATACACCTGAATGCTAAACAGAACAGAAGATAGGAGTTGAAGTCTTCCAGCAAAGGATAGAGACTTGCTTGTCCAAGATTGGATACGACTTATCAACTTCTCCAACAAAGGCTGACAATCAGAACTCGAAAGTTTGGTTGATAACAGGGGAACCCCTAGATACTTCAACGGCAGACTTCCCACACTGAACCCAGTAATACGAACAATATCAGCCTTCACAGAGTCACTAGCACCTGATATAAACATAGCACTTTTGCTAGGATTAACCTGAAGACCAGAGAACCTCTCAAACTCTTTCAGAACATCCATAAGAATCTGGACACTACCAGAGGTGGCCTTAGCAAACAGAAAAAGATCATCAGCAAAACAAAGATGGGACAGAGAAATTTTCCCACATCTGAAATGGAACTCAAAATCATCCCTTCTAGTAGCCAGAGATAGAGATCTAGAGAGAACCTCCATAACAATAACAAAAAGAAAGGGAGACATAGGATCCCCTTGCCTAAGACCCTTTTTCCCCGCAAAAAAACCAGCCAACTCACCATTAATAGCAACAGAGAACCTGGGAGAAGTGATACAGGCAACAATACAATTCAAAAAATGAACAGGAGTACCCATATGATTTAAAATGGCAATCAGAGCTTCCCAGTTAACAGAGTCATAAGCTTTCTTAATGTCGATCTTCAAAGCACATCTCGGAGGGCCCACATCTTTATGATAGTTATGCATGATTTCTTGAGTCAACAAAATATTATCAGAGATGATGCGACCATGCACAAAAGCAGATTGACAAGGGCTAATGATATCAGGGATGCATAATTTAAGCCTATTTGCAATGATTTTAGATATACATTTATAAATGACATTACAACAAGATATAGGCCTGAATTCATTAAAAGAAGAAGGATTAGGGACCTTAGGAACAAGGGCAAGGATAGTACAATTAATTTCCTTGAGAATACAACCAGTGCTGAAGAAAGACGAGATGGCCTCAACCACATCCTCACCCACTATTCCCCAAGCTTTCTTGAAAAAAAGGGACGAAAAACCATCCGGACCAGGGGCCTTGTCATTCTTGATAGAGAATATGGTGGACTTAATTTCCTCAGCTGTAATGCCTCTGTTAAGGATCTCAAGATGATCCGAAGACCAACCAAACCCTTCCAAGCAATTTAACATTCCAGAATCCCCATCACATCCAGAATCACTTCCCAAAATGGATTGGAAATAAGCCACAGCTTCTCTTTTTATAGCAACAGGATCCTCAACCCTTGATCCATCAGAATGAGAAATACATTTAATAGAATTGGAAGAATTTCTTGCCTTAACAGATTTGAAAAAGAATCCAGAATTCTGATCTCCAAGTTTCAACCATTGCACACGAGACTTCTGTTTAAGGAAATTTTCCTCAGCCCGAGCTAAAGAATTATAGACATTGAGACAATCCTTTTCCAGATCAATAAGAGAGCCATCATTAGGGTTATGAAGAAGAGAAGATTGAGCATCAAGCAGTTTCACCTTAGCATCAGCAACTTTGCCCCTAATATTACCAAATTCAGCAAAATTGAAAGCCTTAAGAGCAGCTTTAGTCACTTTGAGCTTACGATATAATCTGTACATAGGCTGCCCATAAAAGCTGCTAGACCAAGCATTACGAACAATAGACAAAAAAGCATGATGATCAGCCCAGAAGTTGAAAAATTTGAACGGGATAGACTTTTTCATCTGAACATCAGGGGATATAAGCTTAACTAAAGCAAGACAGTGATAAGAGATTCCAGGAGGGAGAAATTGAGTGTAAGCATTAGGAAAGGCATCCATGAAACCTTCATTAATTAAAGTACGATCCAGCTTTCTGGTGTTAAAAGAATCACCATCTCTCCTATTCAACCAAGTAAAAATGGGACCTATGAAAGGCATATCAAAAAGTTCAAGGTCAAACAGACATTCATGGAAATCCGTCATAGCACTATCCATCATGATATTACCACCAAGTTTTTCACTGGCAAACCTCGTCACATTAAAATCCCCTAAAAGAATCCAAGGGCTGTTCCCAATAGAAGAAGAGAACCAATTCAATTGCCTCCAAAGCTGTTGCCTGATAACTTGGTTATT
>JAESVK010069426.1:0-12399 GCA_017140935.1 Hamamelis virginiana
TTGCATCCCATTCTTTTTTTCATTCAGTTTTGAGTCCACCATTGGAGAGTCGAATTTTAATTTTTTTTTTTAAATCCAGATGCAAAAAGTGGATTTGCACCCCTTTTTTAATCCACCACTGGAGATGGTCTCGAGGGTATTGATGAATGTTATAAAGTTAAGGAGGGACTAAGTTTAGGTAGCTTATAATCCGTCGCTTAATTATTTTTAAGTTTACTTGTATGTATTTCAAATTTTCTTATCTTGGATACAAGAGTGAAGCCAAGAATTCGGTTCGGAGGGGCAAACTTTAGTTTGGTAGTTAGAACTTTGTCCCATTCAAGAATGCTTTTATTAAAAAAAATTTATTTTTTTCGTGTTAATTTGAGATAAAAAAAATTATAATTCATTGATATTTAATAAACCATGTTTCAATTCAATGCAGTGACAATTGTCTTTAAAAAGATCCCATATTTTAAAAGTTTTGTATATGGCCTTGGGGTGGGCTTAGGGCCTTTAGTGGGAGGGGGAAAATGAAGGGTAACAAAATAAATTAAAAATTTAAACAAAATTGAAGAGACAAATTCAAAATTCTAAAGATTTATAAGGTATTAATTTATTTTTATTTTTAAAAAAAAAAATTCAAGGGCCACAAGCATTGGTAGCTTCATCCTTGCTTGGGCATCTCTTTGTGAGTTTGTGATTTGATGTTACATCCCATTCAATATATCATATGTTAGCATCCAACTTTGTTGTATGATTTTGATGATAACAACTATTGTGTTATGTTTATTCATTTATGCATATGAATACTTTGTTATACACTCATGCTTAATTGTCAAATCTTATTGAGTGTTTATTTGACTAACCATGTTGAGTGATTGACATTATCCTATAGTTCTCGTATATCTTTTTTAGTATATATATTCATAAGAACATGATTCAAGTAGACATTGAAGAAGGCTTAAACCATCATGAAGCTCATGCACTATATTGAACCTTATATGGATATGTATATGTTATATATTCACTAAGGACCATGAAGAAAGCCATTGCATTGATGCAATTCATTCATGAAGTTAAGCTCAAGCCTAGCACAAGCCAAGCACAAGTGTTGAAGATTCTTTTTGAAAATCTTGATTTCTTTCTCGTGTAAGAGTGCTTAGAATTTATTATGTAAATCTCTCTATAAGATGAACTACATTGGCTCAATTGACTATGACTTAAAGACCATAGGTTTTAATTTTGGAAAATCTCATTTTGGTCAAAAATTTGATTTAAACTCATAGAGTGCTATATGGACTCAAAAGACAAAATGTTTTACACTTATTGTTTTTGAAATACTGTTTTTTTTTTTTTTGCTGACGAAAACTTCCAATTTAAAATGGGCATATCTCCCTCATCCGGACTCCATTTTCGATGATCTTTATATGCACGGAAAACTTGAGAAGTCTAGTTTTTGAATATGTAACTTTTAGCTCAATAAAAAATTGGAGTTAGTCGAATAATCACCATTTTCTACTCGACTAATCCCAGGTCAGTAGCTATATTTTGAAAAATAAGCTCCTAGTCGACTAAGCACCTTTCCTAGTCGACTAACCATGCTCGAAAACTTTTTCAAATGTATTTTAAACTTTCTAGTCGACTAATACTTTTGTCCTAGTCGACTAACTATGTTTAGTTGCTCATAACGGTTCTATTTTGACTCCCAACGGCTATATTTTTTGTGAAGCCTATTTATACTCATTTTATGAGTCTCGAATCAACTAATGATCATATACAAACACATATCAATCTAGTTTTCATCATTCTTGTGTGATTTAATCATTAGATTCATCATTATCTCTTGAAGCCAAATTAGTTCTTAATCTTTGAGAGATATTAGTGAGAGCTTATTGTTTGTACATCATCTACTCTTGAGGAGTTTCTCTATTGTACACATTATCTATATTCATTTGTAACCTTGTGAGATTTAAAAGTTGTGTGAATCCCTTGTAGGTGAGAATTTACCACCTTGAAAATAGATTGTGGGTGAGTGTCTTCCATATTTGAAAGAAGACTATTGTAAAGGATTCTCCACCTTGAAGGAGTGATCCATAATGGATTGTGGAATCCTCAAGACGGAACTCTTGAGGCGTGGATGTAAACGGAGATCGACCACGTTAAAATTCTTGTGTTTGAATCTCTCTAACTCTATCTCTTGCATTTAGATTTGTTTAATTACTATATATCTTATTGACTTGTGATTCATTCTCATATTCTCTCATTTGCAATTAAATTTATTAACCCGCGCGTTCATCTTTCACTAAATTTAATTGAACCATAATTTTAATTTGATAATTATTGTTGAATTTTGCAAAACCTCTATTTCCCCCCTCTAGAGGTATATACTCGGGCCAACATCATTACAAAGAAATGATGAATATTAACCATTTAATTTCCACTACCTTTCTCTATTTGGTTTTCAACTCTCCCAATTACTAGCATAATATTGTAATTAAACCTTCTCCAAATCTTATGACAAGACTAATTAAGTATACATTAAAAGTTAGATTACAGTGGTGTCAAATTTCCTTTGGCTCATAGTGTCTTTGTCTCTTTGATACTCAATGACCTCCCCAATTAAGGAGAGAGAGTATTTTGCCTTGGCAAGTTGCTTGACTTTTATTAAATGATAATGATGATTCAAAGTCAAAGAGAAGACATAAGGAGACAAGTTGCTTGCTTGCTCGCCTGACTTTTTAGGATGTCAACCCAAAGTCAAACTTGTCTTGGTGGTATAACTGAGTGAATATATATATATAAGTGGGTTAAATTTAGGTCAATCAAAACTTGATGTGTTCATTATTGGATGGGACAAGTTTAGGAAAGAACTTGTCCTTTTTTTCTTTTTCTTTTTTTCTTTTTTCGTTATTACCGTGGGGATTATTTTGTGGTTAGCTTGTGCGCACCTAACTAAATTATCTCTCTGGTCAAGTTAAAGGCCGAAAGAACCTGCCTTCATTTAAAGGAAAATGCACCCCCGGTTTTAAGCATTCACTATACATCTGAATTTGGACTAGCATTCTCAATGTCCCATACTCCCATGGGGCTTAAAGTATTTTAATGTGGCATGGCTGAAGAGAACTCTTGGGGACAGCCATGGACTAATTTTAGAGTAGGGGGTACTTAAAAGAGTATGACAGGCAAGTGGGCTACTGGCAAGTTGGCATAAGCCACCATCCCTTTTTACCAAAAAAATAAAATATAGTCATCATCCCTAGCTCGGGTTTCAATTATTAGGTTATATTTTATTTTATTTTATTTTTTTATGAGCCATACTTGTAGTTCTAACTTAACTTCAAACATTAGTACTTGATTTGAATTGAGGATTATTGGCTCTTGTAATTTAGTGGTATCTCTTCCCCATCAAAAGATATGATTGGGAATTTGGGTTCGAATCCTCTAGCGGTCTAGCCTTAGAATAGAGGAAGGCTCCCCTATTGTGTAATTCAAGGACTTGTCGCCACACGTTTTAATGGCTTGAAAAATAGGAAAAACAAATAGAGAGGATTAATTGTGAGTTGATAAATATTTGACCAAAACAAGGAGAATTCATATTAAAATTCAAGAAACTTGTGGTTGGATGATTAAAATATTAGAACGAAAAATCTCTCTGTTTTTTTTTATTTATTATTTAACGTTTGAAATACAATAATAGAGTTATTTGATGCATAATGATCATAAATTTCAAACAAGGCAAAACAACTGGGGAATATTAAAATGAAAACTAGGATTACAATATTTGGTGACTTCAGTTTTAGGAAGAAGCAAAAAATAAATAAATAATAACTAAAAAAATTAAAAACTTAATAAATAAAAAATAATAATAGTAAAATGAGTGATTTAATCCTTAGGCTACATTTGGTTGTCAATAAAGTTGGATAAAAAGGCAAAATAGAGAAAAGTAAGGCACCATTTGGATTTGTTTTTTATAATTACTTATTTGCTTTTTAATTTTTAAAGAAACAAATAAGTACCTATAAAAAACAAATCAAAAAAAAAATTGAACTTAATGAAATTGGCAGTATTAATTTGGTTACGCTATACATTAGTGTAGACCGTAGAGTTCATAACCTTTTAAAAAATAGTTTTTTGTGATAATCAAACATACAAAAAAAGTAAGGCACTGTTTGAATTTATTTTTTATAAGTACTTATTTGCTTTACAGTATGTAATTTCTTACAAATATTTTTAAAAGGCAAATAGGCACTTATAAAAATTAAATCTAAACTGTGCGTAAAATATATATATATATATATATATATATATATATATATATATATATATAATATGAAACGAAACCTTAGTGGAAGTGATATTTTTTGTGTGGGAAAGCGGCAAGCACGATCACCCACTAAAACATGAGGGATATGTCTTCCAAAGATTTCAAAAAAATAAAATAAAAAAGTATGGTCTTCTAAAGGGTTCCCTACAGCGTAGGGAGAGAGAGAGAGAGTTGTGGAAGATTCTATTCCAATTCAAAAGAAGTCGCTAGCTGTTTTCCGTAACATGTGGGTACAAGCCGTGGACAATCGCTTTCCCCAAACCTCTGACTCCAACCCGCGTCAACTCGGGCCGCCTCACCTACTTTCCCAACCCTAGTTTGTGTCCCATTGCGGGCGCCTCAACTACTTTCCCAACCCTAGTTTGTGTCCCATTGCGCGCTCTCTCTCTCTCTCTCTCTCAAACACACACACACATTATAGTTAATTGTATGAATCCAACGATAGATTTTATTATTTACAGCTTAATTAGAAAATAGAAGCCTTCAAAATTTAGACAGGGAAAGGCCCAAAATTCAACTATTCTCATAAAATTAATTGCCAATTCATTTTCTGTTTAGGTAAGCTTTTATTTATTGTTTTTACTTTTAAAAATAAAAATTTTATAATTAAAAATTAATTTTTAGAACATTAACTGATGTAAAGTGGGTAGTGAGAGGCTATACTTGTGTCCGAGATTAGTTAAATCAAAAGTGTGAATACTTAATTTGTTTAAAAGACAATACATACATGAAAAGAACAACCCTTCTAAATTCTCTTCCTTTTTTATTTTTTAGTTTCACTTGAAATAACAATTGACGTGATATTATTATATTAATATATCACCGCCACATATATTTTTTAAGATTGTCTTCAATCCAAATGCTCCTTGAAAGAACATATATTTCTTAGGGAGCGTTTGGTTGTGTGTAATGTAATGTAATTTAATTGACTGTAAAGTAGATTACAGTGTAATTTGATTACATTGGTAATTTAAATTACATTCCAAATTATATCCCACTTGTTTGGAGGAGTAGGGAATGTGAAGTCAGATTACATTACATTACCCAGAAATGCGTTTGGATAGTCATGTAATTTAATTGATTGTAAAGTAGATTACATTACATTACCTGGAATACATTGGTTGAGGACCGCAATCCATTTTACAGCCTTTCTTCATGGTAGATTACACCCGTAAAGTGGATTACATCTGCACCATGACGCGCCAAACATGATTAAGCTATGTAATGTAATCTGTGATTACATTACATACTTTTTTACAGGCAACCAAACGCCTCCTTAGATGTTTGATGCTATTCAAAGTCATGAAGGAGATCTAACATGACACAACAATGAAATTAGAAATTGAATCGGTTTGGGTTTCAATCCTGGCCAAATCTGATGGGTTTGTGTATAGTAACCACACAACTAAAACCAATAGAAGTTTGCAGATCGTCGGGGAGCCAATCTTGCCGTTATGCGCGGAAGCAATCACTGTCAACCAACTCTCTCAATCTCTGTTCTCATCTATCAATTTAGATATATCTAGATTTGCTGCTTTGCTGCTGCTGATCACGTTGGTGAGTGCGCATGCCGGATCTTTTTTTTCTTCTTCTTCTATCTTTCCAGCAGCGGTCACAACACAGTGAAAATTCAAAAAAAAAAAAAAAAAAAAAAAAAAACATTAAAAAAAAAAAAAAAAAAAAAAAAAAAAAAGAAAAATAAGAGAACAATAAAAACCCAAAAAGCTTAGTAAAAACCTGAAAAATATAGTGAGAAAAAAAAAAAAAAAAAACACACACACACACACACACAGTGAAAACCTAAAAAACATGTTTTAATTGTGTGAGAATGTTTTCACTGTGCTGGAATGTTTTTACTGTATTAGGTATTTTCACTATGCTGGATTTTTTATTTTTGTTTGGTGCGCTTTTTATTTTTAATGGATGTGGCAATTATACCACATCAAATGGCAGTTGAAACGGGAAGCCAAAACGGGGACTATTAGGGCCCTGTTTACTTCGTGAAAAGTTTTATAATTTTTATTTTATGTGAAAATTTTTTAAAAACAGTTTTCATTTTCAGTTTTTAAAATTTAGAAAATGTGTTTACTTTACAAAAATTAAAAATATTTTCAAAATCTAAAAATAGTGTAAATGCATTTACTAAAACTATATATTATCTCTATATGTTTTATTATTTTTACTTTTTGATTTTACAGTTGGTCTACATATATTTTTCTATGTTTATAAGCATTGCCGAGATATAATCATTGTTTTCAGTCTTCGCGAAAATACAAAAAATGTCTTTTTGGTGGTTTTTCACATTTTTTTAAAAACTGAATTCATTTTCTTGAAAATAGTTTTCATTTTTTTTTTACAAGTAAATGAGTTTTTATGCCATTTTCTATTTTTGTTGAAAATGAAAATGAAAATTGTGAAAAATTTTCACGAAGTAAACAGGCCCTAGCATTTTCAGGAAAAAAAAAAAATAGTGAAATGGATATATACCATTGCTTGTATGTATACAGGCCGACCTTGTTTCCTATTTTGTATTTTTCATTTTGTATATTGTTGATTTGTTGGTAGGAGCCAAGGACCTTTCCAATTTTTCAATCTATCTCTTTCCACCTTGCACGTTGTGCGTCTCTTATGGGTTGTTGAGGGTTGACTATATTATAAAGCTAGAGGAGTTGAAATATCCCTTCCTTAAAATATACATATAGCTTTCCATTTACTACATATATGTTACCCACCTTAGTCATCCACCAAACACCAATCTCTCTCTCTCTCTCTCACTCTACCAACTAGAGCATCTCCAATGCAAAAGTTAAATTTGGCATTCCAAAAAGCACTAGTTGATGTCAAATTCTAAGCCCAAATGGCACTCGTTGATACCAAATTTGGCTTTATAGCACCAAACAGTGCCAAATTTGCTGGAGTGCCAAATTTGGCTTTTACATTGGAGATGCTCTTACTAGAAATAAAATGGAAATTCATAGGAATATTTGTTGAGTAGATAAGCAGTAAGATACTGTGTTGGGGTCAAATGTTAACAAAGTTGCATGATTTTGTTTTAATTATATACTTAATGACTGAAGTGAGATTCCCACTTCTCATAAAGGATATATATATATATATATATATATATATATATAAAGACAGAATTGCAATTGCTAATATGATTCCCACTTATAATATTATTAATCAAATCACTATTAATAATAATCGGTGGTTCACATTTTATTCTTGAAACTAATGATGATTATTTGTACCAATTCATCGATCCATTGCAGTCCTATCATTTTTCTCCATTTTTCTCCATATGAGTTGAGGATTAGGATTCTTTCCGGTTATTATCCATGTAATTATATATAGTACAGATAGTAAAATTAAATTAAAAAAAGTTGACAATTTCTTAATTAAACTTGGTTAATATTTTCTAATTTAATTTTTCCTTCTAAACTGGACGAACTGTAAGGAATATCCCACGAATCAAATATATATCATTTGTTTATTCGTAATGATATATATATAGAAAAATTCTCTAGTGAGCATTTGCTGACTTTAACTAAAGTGAGCAAATAACAGGAACCCTTGGATTGGAATCTTGAGATGAATCTTCCATTAAGTGAATGTGAATCCAAGGACTTGTGTTATTTGCTCACTTTAGTTAAAGTCAGCAAATGCTGATAAGAGAAAACCTCTCTCTATATATATATATATATCACAAGTTATAAAGATAACTGTGGTCTTTATATGTGCATTTTTGGATCTTTAATTTAACCTTGGTTGAACAACCAAGATCAATTTAATTGGGAGTATAATGTCCCATCAATTAATTTGATCATATTGCTCAATATCATTTAAAGTCTAAAGTAAGATTTTGAATGGCTGTTGAAAGTCTAAGTAAATGAAGACAATTGCATAAGACAAAGAAAATCAATCGCCACAATCATATATTGATTCCCAATTACTCTTTTAAAAAAGTCAAAAGATGACCTCTTTGGGGACATTCCCCCAAACCCACAATACAAATCCTCCTCCCACCTTTGCTTTCCCACAAAGCAATATTGGCAATGACACCTCTTCCTCTTTAGCTCTCTCTCTCTCTCTCTCTCTCTCTCTCTCTCAAAGAGCTAGAAAAATGTTGGGGAAGAAGAAAATGGAGTCCTTTAAGAAACTGGCCAAGAAAGTTAAGGGAATTCGTGGAATCGATCGCGAGCCATCGTACTATGAATCCTTGCTTAGAGAGGTCGAAGAAGGGTCTCCGTCAGCCAAGACGCCAACGGGGTTTTTTGCGGTGTACGTGGGGGAGGAGCGGCAGCGGTTTGTCGTGCCAACAAGCTTCCTCTCGCACCCACTCTTCAAGATGTTGTTGGAGAAAGCCTACAATGAGTTTGGGTTTGAGCAAAGGGATGGGCTGGTGGTTCCATGCAGTGTGTATACTTTCCAAGAAGTGATAAGTGCTGTGGAATGTTGCCAAGGGAAGTTTGATTTTGGGGAACTAGTTGAGGAGTTTGTTTAGAAAGCAGAAAGACAAATAGAGACCAGCTAGCTGCTTTTAAGCCCTGTTTGGCCAGATTAACTTTATTTAAAATCACTTTTGGATAACTTTTAAGATATTTTCACACATCTTTTTAGAGTAAATTCATACTAAGAGTGCATGATTATGGAAAATGTTAGAGGTGGCAGCATCGACCCTTCAAATGTCTAGAATTGATTACCAAAAGTGATTTTAGACAAAATTAATCAAAATGGGCCCTTAATCACTTTAAGGTGCTTGGGGGATTAATTATATAGTTGTAATATTCTGCAGCATGGATGTATGAGTTCTATACGTATGTAAAAGACATATATTTGTACCATATATATATGTAAAAGACATATATATGTACCATATAATTGAGGTAAATTTTTGCAGTTTAGGTGAGTTTTTGACAAGTTCTTTTAGCATCTGGTGTGTTGGCTAGACTAGCTGCTTAATGTAACAGTAGAACTTCTGCACAAGGAGCAAGCTTTGGCAATGTACCATTTTTTTATTCAGAGAAGACCCCAGTGACTATAGCTTATAAGCCCCATTTTTTTTTCTATCTTCCATGTGCTTTTGCCATTGTTTTTCCAGAGTTGTTGATCTCTCCCTCTCTCTCCCTCTCTCTCTCTCTCTCTCTCCTTGCTTGACCAAGCTGGAAATTGCTTAGTTTGGAAGTTTAAATTACTAAATTTGTAGTTAGAAATATCCCTCTCTCTCTCTCCTTGCTTGACCAAGCTGGAAATTGCTTAGTTTGGAAGTTTAAATTACTAAATTTGTAGTTAGAAATATCCCAAGCTACCTAAACGTTATGCAATGTATATACACATGAAAATGATCTTCTCCCAAATCCATATAAATATATATATATATATTGTTGGTTGGGGTGGGGCAAGAAATGGGGGAGTAAGATCTATGGACTCCTAATTGAGGTCACTAAACTGATCGAAGGCTCAGATGGACACGGTCCATATTTGGTGTAACAGCCACCGCACTTACAGCAAATGAACCCCTCTCTCTCTAAAATTCCATAATGCAGGAGTTCTCTAGCTCTCAGTCTTTCTAAAATTTCATTATATATGCAGAAGTTTAAATTAGTGAACTGGTGTTCTTGGAAATTTCCCAAGCTTTCGACCCAAACAATAAACATTATGCAATTTTTTATTATATCTTTGGGTCATTTTTTTCTGAAATGGATCTACTGCACTTGAGGTTACTCATTGAAGAATCATATTAATTATTTTTACCTCCTAAGTTCCTTTATTCATACTAATAAGAGCGACATCTCATGAAATATATCAAACTTTAATACTTTGATAATCAAATACATGGCAGTCGTGCGCACGAGGCAAGGAAAAATTGGAAATATAAATTAAGAGGTTTGATCATTGATGGTTTCCACAAAGGAATGTGGACTTGAATGGACATGATGAAATTAGCAGTTTCAATGGTGAAATTGGTCAACTTTTCCCGACGATGTTTCAAGGTGCTGCCATGTGTCACTTTTGAACCAATTGGTCAAATCTCAAAACTAAGTAGTAAGAGAGTATGGTAATTTCATACTTGTAATATATGGTTTCTTATTTTTTATTTTTCTTTGTAATTCTTTTGTAGTTGAAGATAGACATTTTCCCATCACATTTCAAGGGTGTAATCGGTTCGGTTCGGTTCGGTTCGGATCGGTTCGGCTGGGTTAAAGGGTATAATATGAGCCGAATCTATTTTAATGGTTTGTCAAGAGGAGGTTTGGCTTAATTTTTGGGATGTTCCAAATGAATTTTCCAACCTTAAAAGTCATTTTGGGAAGAAAAAAAAAATAGTGTCTGGTGAGTTCTTACTAATGGACTTTAAAAAAAAAAAATAAAGTTGTGGGAAGTCCATTTAGAAGAAGAAAAAAAAAAAAAGCTTGCTTTTGAAAACCCACATTTGTAAGAAGAGTAACTTCCACAATTTTTAACACGACGACTATTAGAATCTACATGTGCCAAACATTATTATTTTTTCCTAACTGGCTTTTTAAAAAGTCCATCTTAGGAATCTCTTCTTCTAAAATGACTTTTATTTGTAGGAAGCTATGCCAAACACAACCTAAAATTCCAAACCAAACAAAACCACAATACATGGTAAATCGGACAAAACCGTAATTACACGGTTTGAACCGTTTCTTTCTTCTTCTTTTTTTCCTTTTTTTTTTTTTTGTGAGTTAAAGAATAGTTTTTAATTACGAATTGACCGACTTCTTGTATTATAGGAAAAAAATACTTTGCACTCCTGAACTATCAATTGTGACACATTGACCCATTGTAATATCAATTTGCAACAGATTACACATTTTCATAAGCTAACCAAACATTCGTTTAACAGATAGAAAGTAAAGTGCATTCAAGTGTAGGTATTTTTCCACCAATAATAAGTGAAGGTATAAATGTATGTAACTTTCTTTCTGTTAAACAGACATCTGATTAATTGACAGAAGGGTGTAGTCTACCGTAAATTCATAGTACAGGGTCAATGTGTCACAATTTATTTTCAGGGGTACAAAGTGTTATTCCCTGATAGTACGGGAGGTCAATCCATAATTTCTCTTTCTTTTTTTTTTATTAATCTTCTTCTACAAGTACCATATGATTGCAAATTATAAGAAGTTTCGGAAGATTGCAGTTGAAGAATATATATATATATATATATTTATGTATATATATATATAGTCCCGTTCTAGTGAAGACTTCTTTATATGAGGACTTAGCCTTTTGGCCAATGTGATATGAGTATTTTGAAAAATACCGCTGGATTTAATATTCTTCATATGTATGATAGGCATTCCAAAAATCACAGTAATCGAACTATTGGTTTCTAAAATACTGACTGTTAAGGATTATACAGGTAATTAATTTTTCACGGTTTATATTTAAGAAACCAGTGGTCCGATCACTTTAATTTTTGGCATGTCTGTCACTCATATGAAGAATATTAAATCCAACGATTAGTTTTTCAAAATACCCATTTTACATTGGCCAAAAGGCCAAGTCCTCATATAAAGAAGTCCTCACAGGAACGAGACTCTATTTATATACGTGTATGTGTACATATTTGCAAAGCTAACAAATGTTGACTAGAACGCGTGCGCGCGCGCGCACACACACACACACACACATATATATATCAAGAGAGATAGAGTCTCATTCTTGTGAGGACTTCCTTATATGAGGACTTGGCCTTTTGGCCAATGTAAAATGAGTATTTTGAAAAACTGACCGTTGGATTTAATATTCTTCCTATGTATGACAGGCATGCCAAAAATCACAGTAATCGGACCACTGGTTTCCGAAATACTGACCATTAAGCATTATATAGGTATTTAATTTTTCACAGCTTGTATTTAAGAAATCAGTGGTCTGATCACTGTGATTTTTTGTACGCCTGTCATACGTAGGAAGAATATTAAATCCATAGGTCATTTTTTCAAAATACTTATTTTACATTGGCCAAAAGGCTAAGTCCTCATATAAGGAAGTGATCTATTATATGGCTGATAGATCTTGACAATCTAAGTGATCTAATGATTATTTTTGTGTTTGCTGACTTT
>JAESVK010069429.1:0-11326 GCA_017140935.1 Hamamelis virginiana
AAGAAGATTGGAATATAAAGAATTTCTGGGTTTTTATTCTTGTTGCATCATTCACTTTTGATTTTTTTTTCTTTACACACCCTCAAACTTGAATAGAGCTTCATATTTTCAGCTTTGAGAGGGGTAGTACAAAAGCAAACCTTTTTTTTTATTTCTTTTTTTCCTTTTTTCTTTATTTTCATTTTTTTTCGAAGTGCAATATTTAACCCTTTAATCATCCATATCACAAATTCCAACTCCTTTACAAAATGAAATTGCTTAATACTTAGACATGGCATACAAAACACCAAAACACAAAAACAAGACTCAAAGACTCAAAAACGACTCTCCAACCAAGAATTGATTCACCTAACCTCTACCCTCAGGCTCCCTAAGCTGGCCAAGAAAAGGAAACTCGAAGGCTCGGATTAGGTACTAATGGCACTATAAATATGAAAAAATTTAAGCTCAAATAAACAAAAATGGCCTATGATCCTTTTCCATGACTCACAGATGTTTAAATAATGGGAAACAAAAACTATCATGCAAATGCTAAACTAACATAAAAAATGGATAAGGAATGAAAAGTGTTTAGCACATAAAACTCTTCATTTTTACCTTCATTGTCATGCATATCATATGTTTTTGAGCCCTAGTTTGGTATAGAACATGTATTTTTGATTCTTTTGGTGTTTTTGTCCCCTCGCAGGTAATTTAGTGCTTTTCCCACATTGTTAACGTGTTTGAATGAAGATTGAAGTCGCCGGCTGCTGTATGAAGCCCTCAAGCATGTTTCCCTGCTCATGTGTAATGTTTATGCATAGTTCTCCCCCGAAGCCTACCCAAACCTTGCTTTCCCCTTCATTTCAGCTCAGAGAGCTCCCCAACACTCTTCCTAAGATCATTCAATGTCGCTCGAAGGTTCGATTGAAGAGAGACTCGAAGTATATAGGCTTTACCATCCAAAAGAGCTCGAAATGGTGGAATTTTGGTGGCTGCTCAGAGTAGGACTGATCCTAGGATATTGGGACTAGTACCACTCAAACAGAGGGAAGTAGGACCGGTCCCATCTTAAGTGGTACCAGTCCTAGGCTTGTTCAGCAGCCTGGTTTTGGTGAAAATCCCTCATTTCTCTTGGGTATTCTTGTCATTTCACCTCTAGTTCGAGGGAACCTCAATGGGGAGTACAAAAAGAGCACTTAGCAGCTGGGTGGAAGGTCTTGACTTGTTTCCATTTGTTTCTAGGGTTTAGTTTAGGTTTAGCTTAGTTTTCTTCTTGCTTTTGATGTAATCTTGATAGTTTAGGTTGGTTTTCTCTCATAACTTGTTGTTCTCACCTTGTTACCCTAGTTTAGGTTGTTTTCTTCTTTTTAATCTCATATTTGTAAGGTACATTTCAGTTGGTTAATGAATAGATAGCATTTATTTCACTTCCCTAGCATTTATTGTTCTTGTTTGATGTATTTGCTTCTTTGGATGGCTAGCTAAACACCCCAAAGGTGAGTTTTATGGTGGCTTTCCTCTCCAAACCCTAGGTAAATGGTTCTTTCTCATCTCAAAAGCTTTCAATGTTAATAGAATGTTGTTTAAATGCTCTCTTATCTTTTGAACCCTTGTGATTATGCATTCATGACCATTGTATGACTAGTAAGCTTGTTGTATTTTGGTTCTTGAGCACATATGCATACTACATGTTTGGGAAAATGCCAATGAGAGTATTGAACTTTATTCTATCATGTATTTCACTTTATTTGAACCTCTATTGTTAAACCCTCCAATTAAGACCATAGAGTAAATGATTCTTGATTGAGTATATGTTTGAGAAATCATATATCAAAGGTTTGGAAGGAATGAACCCATAAGACTCATCTTATTTAACCTTATTAATTTTCTTTAATAATTTGTCATCATTTAGCATAAACAAATCTCTCAACAATCAAAACCCCCATGATTTTGCACTTTCTTTTGCATTCTTTGGTTTGCAACACATAAAGATCATTTAGACCTGTTCCACTCCCTGTGGATATGACCTAGGGACTCCCTTAGAATTATTGCTTGACGACCGGTGGACTCCTACGCTTGGGAATCTATTGCGCACATCATTTTAAGTTCAAGCAAATAGAAAAGAAAGAAAAAGTGAGATTCGTATGAACTCATATTGATATCAATGTAATGCCATTACTAATTTGATCGGCCCAAACAAGGGAGGTTATTTCCTTGTTTGTGATCAATATTTAAATTTATAAAACTACTCGTGCTTGTAACCTCAATTCGTTGAAAAAGTGATTTTCGCACGGGTGTCGATCCACAGGGACTAAAGGCTGAGTTATGAGAAACTAAAGTGATATTAATTTTAGTTAAGGAGCAATCTTTGATTTGAGAGTGGTTGTTTGTTTAAACTAAAGAATATGAAATAAATGGTAAAAACCTTGGGTTTTCGAATCTACTTAACTCGCAATAATCGCATTCATAGGTTTGATTAGGGTTCATACATATCCTTGGTAATAATGATCTAGACTACAAGAATAAACCATTAATAATAATCATGCATATATGAATCAAGCATGGATCATCCCTTTAAGGCATGGACTGTCAAACGAGAATGCACAATCCATCCAAGTAGGGCATGAACCATCTAGATTCACATATACATGTTCGATAAGAACCATTGTATAACTAACATAATTGCAATCACAGAAAACAATCATATTAATGGATAAAATCATTTAAAACCAAACTGCACTAAGGCAATATCCTCAAAGTTATACAATCACCATGAATATATACAAAACCAAGATCTAAACCTTACAAATACGAAGGAATAGAGAGAAGCTTCATCTATACCCAAGAGAGAAGCTTAGCCGCTCATAGCTGGGGTAGAATTGCCGGAGTTCTTCATCCCTTCCATGGACAAGCCAAGAATCTCAAGAGAGAAGAGAGAGAATGGAGAGAGAATCAAGTGTAAGAGAGGCTAGGATAATAATGGCTGACCTAATCAACTCAAAAAAAAAACACTTATATACTATACAGCAATCCTACAGAAATAGAACTCTCCAAAAATAGCTTAAAAAGCAGTTAAAAATTGTGGGCACGACTCTCGAGGCAGCTTATATCGATAGACAAGGGATAGCCTATCGATATGGGTGTAACAATGGGTATGCAAAGCTACTGTCTATCGATAGGTGAGTGTTCCTGTCTATCGATAGGCACCCCTATCGATAGGTGATCGATAGAAAGTCTATCGATGACTTTCATTTTTCATTTCTTGCTTCCTTTTTGCTTCCAAAAGCTGCCCATGAGCTTTCTTGCACCCTTTTGAGTGTTTTCCCTTCCCAATGACTCCACTTGTAACTTCATCCGATGACAAATGCGGAAAATCAACCTCGAGTATGCTCAAATTGCCACTTTTATGAAGAATTCCTACAAAACAAGGTAAAAACATTAAGTTCATGGTTTATGGCTATCAAATAACAAAGTTCAAGCATAATCCATTAAAATATAGTAAAAAAGACCCAATAATTGCATTGATTGCAGAGTAATCACACCCTCTAACTTAAACTTTGCTAGTCCCTAGAAAACCACTGAATCTAAAACACTACTAAAACAAAGGAAAACTAACTACCATAAATAAATAACTAAAACAAAAGATAAAAATGCCACTTTCGCAGGGAAATGCGATTGCATTTAGCGTATGCAACAAGCCTTTAAACCCCTAGGTTCCCCCTAGTGGACGAGTTATAGTCTCGTGAGGGTTTGCAGAAATGACACCCACAAACATGCGAATTTCATTCCATTCCCCTATATTCACAAAGATCAAGAAAAACATATTTCAACACAATGGGCATGCTAAGCAATCTAACTACTCATAAATCATGCAGTGCATTGAGCTAGCACCATATAAGCGAAAACCTTGTGTAGTGAAGTGGAATCACGCAATCATATTCCGAACCATCAAATGATCAAGATTAAACGAATGAGAATGATAAATAGGAGAATGAAGAGAATGACAACTGAGAAATAAGATACAAAAGATAAGAAAACAAAGAAAAAATCACTAAAGAAGAGAAGTTCAGAAAGAATTGTGAATGAGAATGAAACTAACACACATATGCATAAAAGATGGTAAAGTTGCAACAAAATAAAACATAAGCATTTCGTGGAATCAAATAGGACTTTATGTGCTCAATAATGCCTTTTGGTTCAAGGTTGGAAAATAAAAAGATGTGATGGTTTAAAACATAGTTGAGGTTCTCTACCCAACCATCACAAACATCATACCTAAAACAAATCAAAACAAACCTAAACTACTCTAAAAACGCAAACGACTCAAAAACGACACAACCCAACCCACAAAGACAAAAAAAAAAACAATGTACCATGCTCTTTAGCAGAATTACTGAGTTCAGAGAAATTGAAATATAAAGGATTTTTGGGTTTTTATTCTTGTTGCATCATTCACTTTTGATCTTTCTTTTTTTTAAACACCCTCCAACTTGAATTGAGCTTTATATTTTCAGCTTTGAGAGGGGTGATACACAAGCAAACTTTTTTTTTTTTATTTCTTATTTCTTTCTTTCTTTCTTTTCATTTTTTTTTCAAAGATGCAATATTTAACCCTTTGATCATCTATATCACAAATTCCAACTCCTTTACAAAAAGAAACTCCTCAATACTGTGACATGGCACACAAAACACCAAAACACAAAAACAAGACTCAAAGACTCAAAAACGACTCTCCCACCAAGAATTGATTCACCTAACCTCTACCCTCAGGCTCCCTGAGCTGGCCAAGAAAAGGAAACTCGAAGGCTCGAATTAGGTACTAATGGCAATATAAATATAAAAGAATTTAAGCTCAAATAAACAAAAATGGCATATGATCCTTTTCCATGACTCACAGTGAAAGGATGTGATACAAGAATCGCAGCGGAAGAAATACATCATATAAAACTTTTTATAAAATGATTCTCAATCACAACCATGCCAAGATTCAAACATAAACATAGAATCATGAATATATATACAAGTACATGAATTAAACATATTTAAAACATACTTACTTGATCATTGCCTTTGATGTAACCTCGATCGAATCCAAGCTCCAAAAGTATGGAAGCCCCCAATGCTAGTCCACACGAACACAAAACTCATCGAATCCCTTGTATCTTCACAACCCTTGAAATATCACAAGCTAGAGAGGGAAGAGTGGAGAGGACTGAAAGGAATCGATCGAAATCATGGAATCGCAGCGGAAGAGAAAACAAAAATTTTTAATAAAGTAATTCCATCATCGAAAGATTCAATACAAGAATCGAACAAGCATTGGGATATGAGATTTACATACAAGCAAATAAAACTAATAAAACATTAATTAACCTTACTTGATTCGCCTTTCGATTTGCAATCCTCGACCTCGAACTTCAACGCAATGAAGCCTCCAACGGTATCCACACAAAGGTAAGATTCCCTAAACCTTTCTAGTCTTTCACAACACTTGAGAAAGCTAGAATGGAGAGGGAGAGGAGAGAGGGAATTTTCGGCCAAGAGGGTTGCTTGCCCTAGTATGAGTGAAACACTCATATTTATAGATATTCTCCTCCTTTAGGGATGTTTGGTTACTAGTGCTAGCATGACCAAATATCCTTGAATAGAATAATCCTATTCTTGGTTAATTTTGACCTTTAATTAATTAACCTTTAATTAATCAAAATCAAAGTTAACTTAAACATAGGATTCCCCTCTCTCAAGTTTAAGGAACTCTCTTACCCTCTATTGTGTGTGACCCATTGGGTTCACCCCAACCTAGCAGTGACTAGGGACATCTCCATGTCGCCTAAAATAGAAACTTTCTATTTAAAGGTTTAATTGAAACTATTCCAATTATGCCCTCATTGATAACACTTATCAATAGGCTTTCACTGGTCATGAGTGACGTCTAGCAATGTGTCATGACATGCCCTAGGTTTGGGTGAATAGCAGAACTATATGAACCCTTCTTGTTACTTAATCCTTCATCCCCTAATGTCACAGTTAAGATATTTAGGGTATGGATACAAGTCAAAACCCTATCTTAACTTTCTTGTCATATGTTCTTCAAATTATAATCTCAATAAGATGAACCTTATGAAACCCTTTCATATTTCATCTATCACTCTGGCCAGAGATTCACATTGAGAGTTATATTTAAGAACTGACCCTGACATTCTCTCTCATAACATTGAGAGTGATGATTCCTTATTGACCACTCATATGCCTTCATGCAAGACCTATTAGAGCCAATGAGTGCCGACTACAACCTTAAGATCAAGGCTGTATAAAACACTATCAAACCCTAATAACTCAGGCACAAGACATCCATGGTGTCTCAGGTCTTAGGATTACCAAATGGACGTAACATAAGAATATTCCTTTAACTTAATATCCATAGGAATATTCTAGTAGATCATGTTCAGTGTACATATTCTCTAATATGCACCCACAGATTAACCTAAGTGTCTCTACACTGATAGGAAAGACTACCTATCCTCCCATTGGAGTTAGTTTAAATCTGTGCCACTCTTGCCGGTTTAATAAATGTCCTCTTTAATAAACCTATGAGCAGGAACACTTTAAGAATAAATGTGTATGAGAAATATGAGTCTTCATATCTCAACAAACTTGAGATACACATTTCTCTTATCATTTATTCATGGACATTATCGTATATATATATTTAAACATACAAACGATAAGCAGTACCTTCTTATCCTAATATGAAATAGATATGCACTTTAGGATTGGTTTTAGGGCATACCTCTAACAAGGACGGCTAGGAGAGAGAGGCTCACCATAGAGTGTTTAGCCCTAATGCTTGTAGCATCATATTTATAGTCCTCATCTCTTTTAATGATGTTTGGTTACAAGTGCTAGCTTGACCAAACACCATATAGAATAACAATATCCTAGTTATGTATATCCTTGACCTCTTTCTTATTAACATTTAATAATAAGAGTCATACATATATAAACTAGAATATTCCCCTCCCAATAATTCAAGAAGATCACTTATGTTCTTATGTGTGTGACCCATTGGGTTCACCCCAACCTAGTAGTGGCTCGGGACATCTCATGTTCCCTAAAATAGAAAGTTTCTATTTTTGGTTCAATTGGAATGATTCCAATTTTGCCCTCAATGATAACACTTATCATTAGGCCTACACTAGTCATGAGTGACATAGCAACATATCATGACGTACCCTAGGTTTGGGTGAATAGTAGAACTATGTGAACCCTTCATGTTACTTAATCCTTCATCCCCTAATGTCACTGTTTAAGATGATCGGGCATGGTTATTAAGTCAAACCCTATCTTAACAACTTGTTATATGTTCTACAAAGTATAATCTCAATAAAGTGAATCTGATGAAACTCTTTCACAATTCACCTATCACTGTGGCCACAGATTTCACATTGAGAACTATTTTTGTGAACTAACCCTGACATTCTCTCTCATCAAAGATGAAAGTGATGATTCCTTCTTGCGCACTCATTTACCTTCATACATAACTCTACTAGAGCCAATGAGTACCGATTACACCCTTATGGTTAAGGATATACGAGATACTATCAAACTCAAGTGACCTATGCATAAGATAACTATGGTGCCTCAGGTCTAAGGATTATGAACGTAACATAAGAATATTCTTTTGACTTAAACTCCATAAGAATATTCTTGATGATCAAGTTCAGTGTACATGTTCTCTAACATGCACCCACAGATTAACTATAGTATCACTACACTGATAGGAAAGACTACCTATCCTCCCATTTGAGCCAGTTTAAATATGTGCTACTCTTAACGGTTTATTAAATATCTAATTTAATAAACCTATGAGCAGGAACTTCTTTTTAGAATAAACGTGTAGGAGAAATATGAGTCTCCATATCTCAACAACTTGAAATACATATTTCTTTTATCATTTATTCATGGACCTTATCATATATATTTAAATATATACGACAAGTTATACCTTCAAATTAATATAATATGAAATTGATATGCCCTTTAGGATTGGTTTTAGGGCATACCTCTAACACACAGATGTTTAAATAATGCGCAACAAAAACTATCCATCATGCAAATGCTAAACTAACATAAAAAATGGATGCGGAATGAATAGATAAGAAAGAAGAAAAAGATAAAGACAGAATTATTATATGGAGACAAAAGCTGAAGAATGAGATAAGAATAGACAAATTTAAGCAAGGCACTCCTTGGCTAAGAAAATATCATGAACGATTCGTGCATGTGCAATTCAAAAATTCACCTACACATATGCATAAGCTCAAAACAAACCATAACTCAGAGATCTATAGACATATAAAAGCATACACATGTTGAAACAAGTTCAATAATCATTAAGTGCTTAAGGGAATGACTGAAATTTTCCAAAAATTTATTTAATTCCTCCCCCAAGTTAAACCATGCATTGTCCTCAATGTATGTATATCACAATAAAGCACAACAGACAATATGCATAAAAAATGAAGAAATAAATCTATTCATACCATCCACCGATATCAAACCTGTTCCTTCTCCTTTGGTCTCCTTCCAAAAATCGATTTCTGTTTAACAATTTTAGCCGGCAAAACTTGCAATCCACATAACATAAACCCATTTAAGAAAGTAAATAAAAGAATCAAAACTGGTAGGGAACATAACTTACCTTTAGGCTTCCAAGGTAGAATGCCTAGAAAGGGTGTGGACTCAAAATCCTTATCAAACTCTAAAAAATATCGATCCACATTATCACACGAAGGAAGGCATGCATCAAAAGGATCTAATGGTGGAATGTATGGCAATGCCTCCTCAATCTCGTTCCATAGTTATCCAACAAAAGAACACTCCTCAAAGTGATGAGGGTGTGGAGAAGCATGGTACACTTGAAGCTTAGCCTTCAAGTTACCAAATGAGACTTCCATGATACCCTTCCTACAAAATAAAACCGCATTCGCAGTCACTAGAAAAGGTCTTCCTAAGATCACAGGGATTTGTGCCTTAGAACTATGCACATGTTCCATGTCAAGAGCGATAAAATCAGCATGGAATACAAATGACTCTACCTTGACAAGAACATCTCTCAAAATCCCCCTAGGTGCTTTGGTCGACCTATCCGTAAACTGAAGCACAGTAGGGCTAGGTTGAAGCTCTCCTAGTTGCATCTTCTTATACACAAAGTATGGAAGGATGTTCACACTCGCCCCAAAATCAACTAAAGCTTTATCTACGAAATGACTTCCTAAGAAACATGGAATAGTAGGTGTACCAGGGTCCTTACGTTTAAGGGGAAGGTGATGCTGCATTACCGCACTAGCCACTTCAGAAAGGATGTATACTTAGCTAAATTTGAGCACTCCTTGCGCTGTTGGGTACACAAGTCCTTTACGAATTTGGCATAGGACGGGATTTTCTTAATCGCATCTAAGAGTGGTAAATTGATATGTATGTATTTGAACACCTCTAAAATCTCACTCAAAGACGCTCCCTTTTTCTTCCCTTTAATAGGCGCAACCAACGCTGAAGGGAATGGAGCCTTAGGCACATAGGATGTCATAGGATCATCAGAATTAAAGGAAAAGTTATCCCTCATAGGCTCATGAATCTCTTTCTTCATTTTCTCACACTGAAGCTCCGCTGACTCACTAGGTTCTACCACCTCAGGGACTCTAGACTCAACCCTCACCTCATTTTCACTAGATTTCTCCCCGACCCTGTTGTCAACTACCCTACCACTCCTCAAAGTGGTGATAGCATTCACATCATCAAAACATTGAGAGTCCTGTAAGGAAGAACGCTCAGCCATATTAACGCCCTTGGGGTTATTCACGGGTTGACTAGGAAGCCTACCCTTATCTCGACGACTAAGAGAAGCCGCGATTTGCCCCACTTGCTGCTCTAACTTAGCAATCGATTGAGAATGAGAATGAAGGAGTTGGCGATCCGCCTCTATATTCTTTAAAGCATTAAGAATTGTGGTCTCAAAGTCAAAACTCCTTTGGGGTTGCTGAGGTTGGGGTGGAAGAACACTTTGGTTTTGGCGCTGAGGTTGGGTGAACTGATTTCCTGACCCTTGAAAGGGTTGAGACCACCGCAAGTTAGGGTGACTCTTCCAACCCGAATTGAAAGTATTCGAGTAGGGGTCATTCCTAGGGTTAGAAAACCCTTGGGCTGCATTGACTTGCTGTTACACAAACTCAAGGTATTGATTAGCCATGGGATAAGAGAAAGTGTTATGACTCAAATCTGCACAAATCTCACAGACATTACTGACAGGGTAAGGAGGTTTCCTAGATAACTGATTTTGAGCGGCAATCAATTGATCCAATTTCTTGGACAACGCCGCCTCTTGTTGGTTCATAACAGTGGTACTCTCAACCTCATAGACACCCCCTTTCTTAGGTAAATTAGAGGACGTAGACGTACCTCTATCATTTTCACTCATTGAGGCCATGTGTAGAGAATCATCACTGAGAATCTCATACAACTCCCGGGCCTCATCAGCACTCTTCGTAAGAATGGCACCCCCACTCGCAGAATTGACTAGACTCTTATCATTCATACAGAACCCCTGAAAGAAGGATTGGACAATTTGCCAGTTAGGGATGTCATGGTGG
The DNA here is from genome assembly GCA_017140935.1 of Hamamelis virginiana. Taxonomy (NCBI): domain Eukaryota; kingdom Viridiplantae; phylum Streptophyta; class Magnoliopsida; order Saxifragales; family Hamamelidaceae; genus Hamamelis; species Hamamelis virginiana. The sequence continues at coordinate 10,632 of JAESVK010069429.1, forward strand.
GGACACACCCTAAGAAGCTCCTTCATCTACTCCCAAGCCTCATGAAAAGGTTCCCCCTCTTTCTGGACAAAAAAAGTAATGGCATACCGCATTTGAGCGGTGCGACCTATGGAGTAGAACCTAGTTAGGAAGTGTTTTTGAAGCTCCTCCCATGTAGTGACAGGCTCGGGGGTTCTAAGAGTATTTATCCAAGTTTTTGCCCTATCCCGCAGAGAATATGAGAACAACAAGAGTTTCATGGCATCAGTAGTGAGACCTTGAATCTTTACCGTGGAACAGACTCCTAAGAACTCAGTTAAGTGGTCGTATGGATTCTCCCTATCTAACCCATAGAAGTTCGGTAGCATTTGAAGAGTAGCATGCCGAATCTCATACTGGACATTATCTATACTGGGAATCTGAATACACGAAGGTGGAGTAAAAGCACCAGGCAAAAAATGGTCTCTAAGAGGCCTAGGTGCATGTTGAGCTTGCGCTGGAGCCGTAGCTATTCTAGCAGGGTTATTGACCATATCCCCCATCCCAGACACAGACTCTGACTCGATATTGTTACGAAAAGAAGCCCTATAAACTCTCAAGGTACTTTCTAACTCATGGTCAAAAGGTCTTAAGTCAAGTGACAATGAACGCCGACCGTGCATACAAAACCTCCCCCCAACTAGATGATATGCAATGCAAAACAAAAAGAAAAAGAA
>JAESVK010069430.1:0-28597 GCA_017140935.1 Hamamelis virginiana
ATTTAATTTCTTAAATTAATTAAAATCAACCACTTGCATTTGTGTGACTGCATATCATTTTAGTTATATTAGCTGCATGTCATTGTGTGATAGGACGATGTTGCCTTGCCAAACGATGGTCTAGTCCTGATCCCTGTCTCCACTCGACACTAGGGCAATCATGACGAAGCCATCAACCTATTGTCAAGTACCCTTCGGGGTATATCAATGACCAATCAGTACTGTTTGACCCACGCGGCATGCCATGTGTCACATGTGGTTAGGTTTATGGATTGGTCTGCAATAGGAACCATTGAACCCACCTTTTGCATTAGTCCATGTAGACAGCCAAGTAGGACACTCTACCCTACAGTGCTTGCACACACTTGTTATGCTGCCGAAATTTTGACACACAATTGTACTGTTATGCTGCAGAAATTCCTTTTGGTATTTAACTGTACCGTTATGCTGTCAAAATTTTCCCTTGACACATACCTACGCTGTTATGCTGCCAAATTTCTTTTAGCACATAATTGCGTCGTTATGCTGCCGAAATTGTCCCAATTTGATGTGAGCCTTGTTTATGAATGCTAGAACTTAGGGATATGCACCCTTAGATAAACTTTGATATTTTTAATATAGGCCCTTTATTTTAAGGATTTTGGTCCTTAGAATGAAAGGACTATTTTGAGGATGGAAGAGAATATTCTAAAGGTACATACCCTTTTCTGTGATTTGGTTGTTTTGGCTTGTTTTGACTAAGACCTTCGATCAAAGGAAAGTGTCCTGAGAATGAAGGACTGGTCATTGGAATTGCTCTTTGAGCCCTGTTTGGTCAGTCATGTTTTATTTCCCTATCGGTGATTTCGATTTATTTCCTAATTTCTAAGGAAATGCCCTTGTGAAATAGGAAAGTGAATCAGAATTATGATAGGACGGTTTTCTCCTTTCTCTTTCTTTCTATTTGGATAGCACCTCTTTGATAGTCTGTCAATAGGTTTTGAGCATCATGGACTCTTCCGTTTTTCTAAAAAAGCCCATTTCATGGTGTAGAATTCTGGTCTGGCGTCGTGATTCTAGAGGGCGTTTTTTCAGTATCGAACCCCCAACTACACCTACAAGGACTGACGGAGAATCCAGTACCACTGCTACAGTGTTGAATGCTATCATGGACCGAATTGATGCCCTGGCCCGTGAGACTGAACAGATTAAGAAAATGTCCCAAGATAAACAGACCAGTACAGATCAGGATAGGGAAGCCCACTTAGAGAACCCGAAGAGTACCTCTGATCCATCTATCCCAGCCCAAATTGATGACAGTGCCAAGGCCCAGGCAGGAGCCAAGTCTAAGTCCATCAATCTGGATGGCGAGCCCAGTGGATCTAGATTCCTCTCTGGGATCCGATCCTGTTGTCGAGTAAGGTTGAAGCCTTAGAGAAAGCCCTGAAGGGGATGCGTCGGTCTGATGACATGGTTGATGTGACATCTTTTTCACTCTTCCCCAAGGCCCGTATGCCGTTTAGTTTTAAGATGCCGGAATTAGAGAAGTTTGATGGGATGGGTTGCCCTAAAACCCATTTACAGATGTATGTGAGGGCGATGCAACCTCGAGGAGCCGATGATGAACTGTTGGCCCAGATGTTTCATGAATCACTAAAAGGGTCAGCCTCGAAGTGGTTTTTATCCTTAGATGAGACTAAGTTGAAGACATGGGAGGATGTTTGCAATGAGTTCACTAATCACTACAAGTACAACACTGAGATTGATGTGACTCGTAGGGATCTTGAGACTACTAAGCAGGAACCGAGGGAGAGTTTCTCTGCCTTCATTTCCAGATAGAGGGCGAAAGCTTCGCAGATGACCCACAGGCCTACAAATGATGAACAGGTGCAGATGGTACTGAAGAGTCTCTTGCCTATCTACAACAAGTATTTGTTCTCGCAGTATTTCCCTAACTTCAAAGCCCTTGTTATTGCCAGCACTCAAGTTGAAGATGCTCTAGCTAGTGGGGCTCTCAAGGCCGAAGAACCCTTCAGAAACCGCCAACCACCTCTCAACCGCAAACCCAATCATGAAGTCAATGCCATCGCCCAACCTATTTAAGCTACTCAACCGAATCTCCCATTCCAAGCTAGAGAGCTGGCCCGCCAATTCACCAATCTATACATGTCCCTAGAACGTGTCCTTGAGAAATTGAAGGCACGTGGTCTCCTTACTCCTTTGGAACCCCGACCTCTTCCAGATCATTTGCCCAGAAATTTTAAAGAAAATGAGTATTGTCAGTTACACCAATCTAAGGGCCATCACACCAACCAATGGATGCGCCTTCGCCATGAAATCCAAGACCTCATTGACAAGAAAGTCATTGCCCTACCAAATCCACCAAGTCAACCAAATGTTACCAGTAACCCTCTCCCAACCCATGTTGTACCGCCACCAGCTCAAATCAATGCCCTGGGCCTCGACGACCCAAAAATTCGTCACCCAATCCGTCCATATGTCCCACTCAAAACTACCTTAACCGAAGCCTTTTACCAAGCCCATTCCCAAGGCCTCATCACCCCACTTATACCCTACTTCCATAAGCCTTTTTGCCAGTACCACAACATCTTGGGGCATGACACGGAGAATTGCAGAGTTTTAGGGAAATTGGTTCAAGATTTACTTGATGATGGAGAGTTATATCAGTATGAAGAACCTGAGCAACCTGAAGTTCTCGAAGAAGCTCCTAGAAGTGGGAATTCTCAACGTCAGTTGAAGGAGAGATATCTAGCGGGAGACCCGGAGGTCGGATTGTTAGGAGAATCGAGTGGCAAGTTTGATTATTATGTGCTCTATTCATCGAGAAAGATTTTTGATGAACCTATTATTCCTACTGGATGGGATGATTTACCTGCAGAAGTTGAACCAGTTATTCCTTCTTCACCTGAAGAGTTGAGTCAGGATATCTTGCGGGAACAGTTTGAGAATAGGACCTCTGCAGTTGCTAAGGTCACCAGAGAAGACGGAGAAGTTGTCTACCATGCTACTTACCCTAGATCCCCATGGGTTGATTCCCACAAATGGCTTAGTTCTGCCTATGCATCCACTATTGCTAGTGATTTGATTGGTATGATTGAGTGGGAGGATCTTATGAGCACACCTGAGACGATAGAAAATCTGTGGGCCAGTGATGAGGAAGTAGACCATTTGACTCGAGGCGGACGCCATTTCAAGCCAGCTCATTTGGAAGCCAGTAATCCATTGGGGGAATTAGAAAAGGGTCAGCGATCAGATGTCATAGAAGAAGAAGAAGAGATACTGAAACAGTTGAAGAGAACACAGGCTAATATTACCATTTGCGGATTGCTCATGGCTTCACAGAAACACAGACAGACGGTGCTTCGATTGTTGAATCAAGTGCAGGTCCCTATTGATACGTCCCCTGAGGGTTTGGTAGGTTTGGTAAACCCGGTTCATCATGGACCATCTATCTCGTTTACTGAATCTGACTTACCCAAGAGTGGCAGTAATCATCTGCAAGCTTTGTACATCACAGTGGATATCATGGGAAAGAGAGTTCCTTCAGTTTTAGTTGACAACGGGTCAGCATTGAATGTATGTCCACTCAGTACTACTACTACATTGGGGATTGAACCATCTGAGTTTTCGCCATCAGGACAGACTGTCAGGGCTTATGACAACACTCGCAGAGAAGTTGTGGGAATGGTAACTCTTCCAGTTGTCATTGGGCCAGTTGAATTCAATGTTGATTTTCATATCCTAGATGTGCCAGCTAGTTTTAATCTGCTTTTGGGAAGACCGTGGATTCATTCAACCGGGGCTGTGCCGTCGTCGCTTCACCAGAAAATCAAGTTTCCACACCAAGGATCAGTGGTCACTTTGAAGGGAGATATGGAGATGAATCGAAGTGTTCGAGTGCTAATCTGTGAGATAAATCAGGAACCGTCAGAAGTGCTACTGTCAGGGTTTGAGTATGTACAGGCTATCGAAGGAGAGCCCGAGCAGAAGAAGTTGATACCTCTTGATTATAATCCTCATGGGAATCTGCACGTAGGACAGATCATGAAAGGAATGGGATTCTTCCCTGGAATGGGGTTGGGCCGCAGGTTGCAAGGCATCGCTGAAGTTTTGAAGTACCCGTCTGCTATCCATCCTTATGGGCTAGGCTATCAATCCACTAAGGAAGATAAAAAGAAAATGGCTCAAAAGAAGAAAGAGAAAAACTCCGTAAGGGCGAAAGGACGAACCCTTGACTCAACCCTTGAACCGTATAGGCCAACTTTGAATGGGGCTTTTGTCAAGGAAGGTGATGACTTTCCATATTGTGGTTTCCCTGAACCGTGCTACTTTGAGGATCAGAAGATCAGTGTACCTGGGTTTGAGATTTTCTTCAGTGATGAATGGTGTTCTCTTGCTGCTCCAGTGATCGATGATTCTGTTACTAGTGAGACTGGTAAGGAAGAAAAGGATTGGGTTGAAGACCTTGATGCTGGTGCCATGACAAATATGTTCGGGCAGGCGATTCTGTGTCTCGAATTGCATACTTATGAAGTCGAGGCGATCTATCCAATTAAACCCACAACTCCACCTTTACCAAACTGGGGCTTTGAAGATTGTCCTTTCATCCATGACTGTGAAGGGATCGAGTCACTTCCATATGATGATAACTTGTAGGTGTCTTCAGTAGAATAGGATTTCCCTGCTTTCTTTGTAGTAGTATAGGATTTCCTTGTTTCCAATAAAAACCTCAACCTCATTTGAAGAGGTAGGAGTGTCAGTTTGTTTCATCTTCTGTGTTCTGTTATTCAACTTTCAATTAATAAAAGAAATATTCATTCTCTTCTCATCTCTCTTGCAGTGTCTCTTTTTTATCATCTTTGGATTTGTATGGCATGAACATATACCCGCGAGAGGATGTTCCTCCTGAGCTCGACGAGCAATATGGAAAGGGACACGCTCAACCTAACATGGATGAATTAATTTCAATCAATTTAGGGACGGATGAATCACCTAAAATAATTAAAATTGGATCAACACTGTCGCCGCAAGAGAGAGAATCATTGGTAGAGGTTTTGAAAGAGAACATTGAAGCTTTCGCATGGTCGTACCAAGATATGCCAGGCATAGATCCCGACATTGTACAGCACTTTATCCCCACTGATCCGAACATGAAGCCAGTCAAGCAGAAGCTGCGGAGAATGAAGCCAGAATGGGCCTTGAAGATTAAGGATGAGGTGATCAAGCAGATGAATGCTGGATTTTTGCAAGTAGTGGAGTACCCAGAATGGTTAGCCAACATCGTTCCAGTGCCTAAGAAGGATGGAAAAGTACGAATGTGTGTTGATTTCAGAGATCTCAATAAGGCGTGTCCTAAGGATGATTTCCCTCTGCCTCATATAGATGTATTGGTTAACAACACTGCTGGCCATGCACTCTTGTCTTTTATGGATGGTTTTTCGGGTTATAATCAGATCAAGATGGCTTCCCAAGATATGGAAAAGACAGCTTTCATTACACAATGGGGGACATTTTGTTATCGGGTTATGCCCTTCGGCCTTAAGAATGCTGACACGACATACCAAAGGATGGCTACCACACTGCTGCATGATTTGATTCACAAGGAGGTGGAAGTGTACGTAGATGATATGATCGTGAAGTCTGTGGATAGGGAAGGACATTTAGCTGCTCTGAAGAAGTTCTTTGAAAGAATTATCAAGTACAAGCTGCGTCTGAACCCTCAGAAATGTGCATTTGGAGTGACTGCTGGAAAGCTGCTTGGTTTTATGATCACACAGAGAGGGATAGAGATCCGAGGAAAATCAAAGCCATCATGGAGATGCAACCATCAAAGACAGAAAAGGAAATCCGGGGATTTTTGGGAAGAATTCAGTTTATCAGTCGTTTCATAGCTCAGTTGACGACTATCTACGAGCCGATTTTCAAGCTGCTAAAGAAGGATGTACCGACTAAGTGGAATGAGGAATGTCAAGAGGCGTTTGATACCATCAAAAGGTATTTGAGCAACCCACCAATACTGGTTCCCCCGCGACAAGGTGAACCGTTATTACTCTACTTAACTGTCACCGAAACCGCGATGGGAGCTATGTTAGCTCAATATCTTGAAGAATCATTGAAAGAGAATGCCATCTACTACCTCAGCAAGAAGATGACGGATTATGAAGTGAACTATAGTGCTTTGGAAAAGACATGCGTGGCATTGGTATGGGCAACTCAAAAGCTTTGCCATTACAAGATGTCTTTCCAAGTACTCTTGATCAGTCGAATGGACCCATTGAAGTATCTGCTTGAGAAGCCTGCTTTGTCCTATAAAACAGCGCGGTGGTTATTGTTATTGTCAGAATTCGACATTCATTATGTACTGCAGAAATCAATAAAAGGAAGAGCTATAGCAGAACACCTGGCAGAATGTGCTACTTCACAAGCAGATAATGGAAATTACTAATTCCCGGATGAAGAAATCCTTGTGATAGAGAAGAAGGTGTGAAAAGCGCACTTTGACGGAGCATTGAATAGGAAAGGATGCGGCATAGGAGTTTGTCTGGAAACGCCAGAAGATGTGATGATACCTGTGGCAGTGAAACTGAACTTTAAGGCAACCAATAACATAGCTGAGTATGAGGCTTGCATTTTAGCCCTGGAATCAGCATTGGCATTGGGAGTAGAAGAGCTTGAAGTGTATGGGGATTCAGCCCTTATCATATGCCAAACTAGAAGATAATGGAAGACTAAGGATGAGAAGTTGCTGCCATATCACGATTATCTAGAGACACTCGTGAAAGAATTCCGTCAAATAAAATTCTTTTACCTGTCTAGGCAAAAGAACAAGTTTGCGGATGCCTTAGCCACTCTAGCATCCATGGCAGAGATCCCAATAGAAGGGGGAGTAGCACCAATGATCATTGAATCTAGAGAAGAACCCATCTACTGTTGCGCTCTAAGGGAAGGAGAACCAAACGACGGGAAGCCGTGGTATCACGATATTCAGCAATACTTAGAAAAAGGGGAGTATCCACCAGAAGCATCCTATGTTGACCGAAGAACTTTGAGAAGGTTGGCTAGCCAGTTCATCTTGTGCAGTGGGAAATTGTACAAAAGGTCTTTTGACGGTGTCCATCTCTTGTGTGTAACAGAAGATCAAGCAGAGCAGATTATTCAGGAAATACATGAAGGAGCTGGGGCTCCACATATGAATGGGTATATGCTTGCAAAGAAGATTTTGAGATTAGGTTACTATTGGTTGACCTTAGAAAGTGATTGTGCTAAACATGTTAAGAAATGACATAAGTGCCAGGTGTTTGCAAGTGGTAAGCATCAGCCATCTATGCCACTCACTACCATGTCATCACCATGGCCATTTGCAACATGGGGCATTGATATCATCGGCAAGATCACTCCTGCGGCCTCGAATGGGCACGAGTATATATTGGTGGCCATAGATTACTTTACCAAGTGGGTAGAAGCAGCGTCGTACAAGACTTTGAATGCTAAGCAGGTCGCCAAGTTCATACAGTGCAACATCATCTACCGGTATGGAGTGCCACGTGAGTTTATTTCAGATAATGGGCAGCATTTCAAAAAAGAGACCAAAGAGCTTCTTAAGAAATATGGTATAGTACATCACCATTCCTTTCCTTACCGTCCGCAGACTAATGGAGCAGTGGAGGCAGCTAATAAGAATTTGAAAACCATTTTGAAGAAGACCACTGATGCGTACAATGATTGGCATGAGAAGTTGCCTCTGGCATTGTGGGGCTATCGTACATCCATTAGGGCATCAACTGGGGCTACGCCTTACTCATTAGTGTATGGTATGGAAGCAGTGTTACCAATTGAGTTGGAAATACCTTCACTAAGAGTAGTTATGGAAAGCCAACTAGCAGAAGTCGATTGGATGAGGGATAGATATGAGCAGCTGTCGCTAATTGACGAGAAGAGATTGAAGGCCCTATACCATGTTCAAGGTTATCAGAGAAGAATAGCTCGAGCATTCAACAAGAGAGTTAAAAACAGGGGCTTAAAGAAAGGGGATTTGGTACTCAAAGAAATCAGAATGCCGATTCATGATCCAAGAGGGAAGTTCAAGCCAAGTTGGGTGGGACCTTACATCATCAAAGAGATACTATCAGGCGGAGCCGTGCGTCTTATGGACATAGATGGGATCGAGTTCTCTCAGCCTACCAATTTGGATCAATTGTAAAAGTATCATGTATAAATAAAAATAATAAAAAAATAGTAAAAAGAGCTCGCTAAGTAGAAAACCTGAAAAGGCTGCTTAGGCAAAAATTAGGGCAAGAGCTCACTAGGTAGAAAACCTGCAAAGGCTGCCTAGGCAAAAAGTAGAGCATCAAAAAAAAAATGCTTTTCAATTGATCCCATGAACTACAAGGACCTGATTCTCCAAGTATTCAAAACAAGAAAGTTGAAAGTTTTATGAAGAAAAGAAATATTCAAAGGATGGAGATATGTAGGCAGCCCATAAAGTTACTTTGGGTGCGGTCCAATTCTTTAAGGCAAAACAACCCTGTGTTTATTTTCAATTGTAATTGTTTGAAGTGATTTATTCAAAACTAAAAAGATAGAATTCTTTTATTCATGAAATGAAGAGAAACCTTTCAAAGGTCTATTACATGCCATATGATTCTAATTTCATTCATTCTAAAAAGCATGGGAAATGTGTTTCAAAAGTTCTGTCAATTCCTTTGTTCCTTCCTGGAAATTCCTTCAGAGTCATCATCTCTTCTTCTCTTGTAAAGTACTACTTGTAAAGCATTAGGTGGAAGTGACGAAGTGTCCCCTCGCTCTTCAGATGAGAGACTTTCGATAAGTCCTGAGATCCTAGCCTTCATTTCCTGTCCCCGAGTACCCATATTCTAAGATAACCATTGTTGATAAACCTTATCTAGTTCAAAAGGCCCATGAGAGAAATCAATGTGAGTTGTGCGCAATACGGATGGCCACCTTGACATCAATGAAAGAATATGCGCAGGGAGGATTCGCAGCGGAAGACAAACTATAAAAAATTATAATAACAAGAATCCAACCATTCATATTCATGCAGGAAATCGAAACAAGCATAGGATCATGAATAAAACAAGAATAATATTTAAACAACTTTTAAATATACTTACTTGAAAATTGCCTTTGATGAAACCTCGATCGCATCCTAGCTTCAAAGTGTATGAAGCCTCCAAGGTATCCACACGAACCCAAGATTCCATAAGCTTCTTGCACTTATTCAACTCTTGAATCAATGCAAGATGGAGAGGGAGAGAGAGAGCAATTCGGCCATGGGAGAAAAGGCACACTAGGGCCGGCCTCCTCTAGGAAAAATAAAAAGCCACTCTTCCTTTTTAGGGTTAGGATGTTATTGTGCTAGCATGCACCCTTACCTTATGTATTTATAAATAAATACTAGGGTTTCTAATATTTGCAACTTAGTCCTCCTTAATTAACCTTTAATTAAAGAGCCCAAGTAAGTTACATAAAAATAGAAACTAACCCCTCTCCTTACTTAAAGAACTCACTTGTGTCCTTATGTGTGTGACCCTTTGGGTTCATCCCAACCTAGCAGTGGACAGGGACATCTCTATGTCTCCTAAAATAGAAAGTTTCTATTTTTAGGTTCAATTGGAATAATTCCAATTATGCCCTCATTGATAACACTTTATCAATAGGCCTACACTGGTCATGAGTGACATCTAGCAACATATCATGACATACCCTAGGTGTGGGTGAATAGCGGAACCATATGAACCCTTCATGTTACTTAATCCTTCATCCCCTAATGTCACTGTTAAGATATTCAGGCATGGTTATTAAGTCAAACCATATCTTAACAACTTGTTAAATGTTCCACAAAATATAATTCTCAATAAGATAAACTCATGAAACACTTTTCACAGTTTACCTATCACCATGGCCATGGATTTCACACTGAGAATTATCTTTGTGAACGAACCTTGACATTCTTTCTCATCAAAGATGAAAGTGATGATTCCTTCTTGCGCACTCATTTACCTTCATACATAACCCTACTAGAGCCAATGAGTACCGATTACACCCTTGTGATTAAGGATGTACGAGATACTATCAAACTCAAGTGACCTATGCATAAGATAACTATGGTGCCTCAGGTCTAAGGATTACCAAATCAATAGTCATAACAAAAGAATATTCTTTTGACTAATCTCCATAAGAACATTCTAGCAGATCATGTTCAGTGTACATATTCTCTAATATGCACCCACAGATTAACTATAGTGTCACTACACCGATAGGAAAGACTACCTATCCTCCCATTGGAGCCAGTTTAAATCTGTGCTACTCTTAACGGTTTATTAAATATCCACTTTAATAAACCTATGAGTAGGAACTCGTTTAGAATAAATGTGTACTAGAAATATGAGTCTCCATATCTCAACAACTTTGAGATACATATTTCTTCTATCATTTATTCATGGACCTTATCATATATATATATATAAATACATACGATAAGTTATACCTTCAAATACATATAATATGAAATTGATATGCCCTTTAGGATTGGTTTTAGGGCATACCTCTAACAATCAAAGCCTTTACCACTGATGGAGAGATTGCCTTGGAAGTATAAGTATGCTTTGGAAGAGATGGAATCGTCTGTTTGGTCCCCATTTGGTGAAGCAATCGGGTTGCCCAATAGAAAGAAGTGTGTTTCAGCCCTTCCAAAATCACCGCAGAATAACCTGGAGAACGGAGCAGATAATGGCCAGAACAGTTCCAGTCATGCACATACATCATAAAAGTGAGAAAATTGGTTTTAGCACAAATGTTTGCAAATTACATATGATTTTCAAAGTGAAACCCCGTGTCTCATAGAAGATTAGTCAATGTCTTCGAGAGCTCCTCCTTATCCCTCTGCTAGATCCCTCGCCAGCTGAAGAGTGACGTGGTGGATCAGGTGCCTGAAACAGTGTTCACGTTTTGATCAGTTTGTGAGAAGAGAATGAAGATGAATTTGAGAATGTGATTTGAAATTACCTGTTGACGAGTGAGAGCGGAGGTCCTCAAGCTCATCCTGCGAAGGTCACGCCTCATGGCAGTAGTAAGATCGATGTAATCCTGGCAATATTCTTGAGGGACCTGTCAGAAGTGAATGATGTCAGTGTATTAGTGGGAATGCGTGTGTAGTTCTTTGATTCAGTGAAAGACTTACTTGTTCATAAGATGGATCTATGTGATATCCCTCATCGGCTGAAGGTCGCGAAATAGTAGAAGTCACGAAGTTGTCTTCAACTATTAGCTCTATATTCCAGTCTGTAGGCTGCAAGGCAAGAGGCCTATTTGCATCTTGATCATCATCACTAGCAGCAGCTCTAGAGCTTTGACCCCGAGAACGGCGACTCTGTGGACATAAAGATGAAGTTTTGTGATTGCATTTATGGAAATGAAGGGAAGTGTTATATTTACATACCCTTTCAGGAAGTTCTCCAGTCGCCAAGGGGCGCATCAAGAACTTTTGACAGAAAACCTCATAGCTCGCATCAGAGAAAAGGAAAGCGGAAAGATCCACTCCTCTCTTGGACTCTAACAAGGCCTCACCCTTCAGTTTATCAGTGTGACACATATTTGCAGGAGGCAGAAAAGGCACCCTAGCTGCATCCATGTTTCCATAGACTTGGCAACAGACTCTTTCACCCAAGTACGAGTATCTGCCAGCAGGCCCCTCAAACAAAATTCGCCTATGTGTTAGGAGTACGCTCTGCATGTGGGGGGAAGCCAAAATGGTCCTCCAAGTACCCCATGGGTCCCAGTTCCCCTGAAGATTATGAAGAGTATGAGAGTTGAATCTGAAAGATTTAAGAGAAAGACAATGGTTTGAGATTTTACCTGTTCTGCAGTGAGACCGGCAAGGATAGCTTTGGCAGCAGCATAATCATACCTATGGAGGTTGGAGTGTTTCCTGTGGCATAGATTAAAGCGAGCTAGAAATGGCCATTGGTTAACCCCCTCTTTCAAAAGAGGACAACCAAGACCCAAGTAGATGAATGCCCATACCTGCATGAAAGAAAGATCAGGGAATTAATAAAGATATGGAAAGATTCTATTGAAAGACAATTGGGTGAAATCAGTACCTGCCATATGAAAGCCAAGCCACCGAAATCCTGGGCAGCATCTCGAGATTTGTCACACATGGAGCGATACATAGTCGCTAATGCAGCTCCACCCTAGTCATACAGGTGAACATTATCCATGTCCTCCAAACTCTTCAAGAAACCTAAAGGGGCTATGTCTTGTGTACCTGCAAAGAAAGTGCATGAGAGCAGATACATAATGAATGCACGGGCAATATCCTCGGGTTCCCCTCCCTCCTTTTCACTCTGAATGCTGAAGTGATTATAGAGCCAAGAGCGCCTGACTCCTCTTTTTGTTAAAGGAACATTTTCAACGCCCAAGAGATTGTGCAAGTATTCTTCATCAGCGTGAGCTTCTTCATAAAAGGCGAGTGGTTGGCCTCCAATATGAAGTCCTGTAATCATGGTGAAATCAAGTGGGGTCATAGTCATTTCCCCAAACCCGAAGTGAAATGTGTTGGTGGTGTCCCACCAGAGTTCAGAAAAAGCAATCATAGTCATTCTATCCATGTTGTCGAGCCAGGGAGAATCCAAGAAGAACTTAAAGCCTGCTTGCTCAACAATGGCCTTGGCTTGGGGTTGGCGTGTCTCCATTAATTCCCACCATTTGATTAGCTTACCTAAGGAGTATCTTGTACGGATTTCGAAATTGGGCTGCATAAGCACATTTGGGGTTATATTCACATCAAAGCAAATGTTGTTATTTCTAAAGGAATTTTGATTCAAACGTAATGCAAGTTTGACTATTGATTTACATATCATGAATGAAGTAAAATTTATGCTTTGAATGAGCCAAAATGATCAATACATTTTCAAAAGGTTTTTACAAAAAAGATGTATGCATATTGTATGACACAATTTATTATCAAAGGCATGGGTGGTGTCACCAAAATCCAAAATGTTTCAAATTCAAAATTGATGGTGTTTTAATCAAATTAAACATCATAGAAAATTTTTGAGATACTTTACTTGACATGAAATGACTTGTAAAGAAGAAAATGGATAATGGTGTCATTGAGGCATTTTATCAAACATGTGATATACATATTTTCAAAATGATATTTTCAAAGAAGATTGATCATGGCAAATACTTTCTAAAATCCTACAAAAATCATTGAAATATGATTAAGATATGTTTGATTTGAAAAATCAAAATTTACTTCATTGAGGCATTTCATCAAACACTTGGTGTGCACCATTGACAAGCTTGTGAAGCTATGAAATGGGGCTCCCATGCTTTTCCCAAAGGTTACAATGATATGAAAATCAACAATCACAACATGCAAACAAGCATTTTAATTCAATCAATTGCATATGAATCAAGAGTTATTAAGGAAATTTAACTTACATTGTCTTTGGAGTGAATATACGAAAGATGTGTTCTAGGCTTCAAGAGTAGAGATGGTGGATGGGAGTCTCCATATGAGAGTGCCTTGTATCTAGCTTTGACTTCCAAGGACGGATACTTCAAGTAAGGTGGAGGAAATTGATCTCTAGACATTTTTGAAGAGAGTTGAGTATGGGAGAAGTGGAGAGGTTCACACCAAATGAAAACAAGTTGAAGAACTTGAGGAGATGAGGGTGATTTTGTGTTGCTAAGGATATGAACCAATGTTTTGGTTGTATTTGTAATGATTGAGAATCAAAATCTAGGGTTTTGGAGCAAAACCAAGCTTGGAGGTTGCTTAAAATGAGCACAAAATGGCACACATGAGCATGGGGGGGTTTTAAAACAAAAATTTTTTTGGGTCACACATGGTGACCGTCCAGGCTTGGACGGCTAGCCGTCCAGACTAGGAGGGCTAGCTGTCCAGACTAGGACGGCCACAAGTGCTCCCAATTTGATTTTTCTCGATTTTTTTATCTTTGATTGAATTTTCTTGAAAATTTAGTTCATTCTTGCATAAATCACTCCTAAGTGATGATTTTGAGTATTTATATGGGAGATGTACCATATAAATGATTTTTGAAAGTATTTATATGGGAGATGTACCATATAATTGATTATATGTTCATAAAGGAGATGTACCATATGAACGATGAGTTTGAATTGTTTTATGTGAGACATAAAATAATGATTTGAAATTGTGATTTTTATATGGGAGATGTACCATATAATTGATGATATGTTCATATGGGAGATGTACCATATGAACGATGAGTTTGAATTGTTTTATGTGAGACATAAAATAATGATTTGAAATTGTGATTTTTATATGGGAGATGTACCATATAATTGATGATATGTTCAATTGGGAGATGTACCATATGAACAATGAGTTTGAAGTTATTTTATGTGAGACGTAAAATAACGTTTTGAATTGTCTTATGTGATTATTTTATGTGAGACATAAAATGATGCTTTATATGGGAGATGTACCATATAATTGATGATATGTTCACATGGGAGATGTACCATGTGAACGATGAACTTGAGTTATTTTATGTGAAGCATGAAATAACATTTTGAATGATTTGAGATTATTTTATGTGAAACATAAAATAGTGGCTTATATGGGAGATGTACCATATAATTGATGATATGTTCATATGGGAGATGTACCATATGAACAATGAGTTTGAATTGTTTTATGTGAAGCATAAAATAATGGTTTGAAAATGTTTATATAGGAGAAGTACTTTATAAATAATAATTCTTGTGGGAGATGTACTATAGGAATAATGAGTCTGGACTATTTTAAGTGAGAGAAGTATCACATAAGATGATAACTTGTATGTGTTTATGTGAGAGAAGTATCACATAAGATGATGACTTGTATGTGTTTATGTGAGAGAAGTATCACATAAAATGATAACTTGTATGTGTTTATGTGAGAGAAGTATCACATAAAATGATGATTTGTGAATGCTTATGTGAGTGAGATATCACATAAATGTTTGTTTTATGGTTTGTTAGTGTGATTGATTTTGAAATAATTGGAAGTGTGACTTCCAAGAATTATTTTCATTCTGGATTTGTTCAGGAAATAGATTCCAATGTTGGTGAGAAGTTGGTTTGATCGTCCCTCTTTTTGTTGTGGCAAAAATGGGATGCCATTTTGTTTCGTTGGTATTACATGGCGAAGCCATGAAACACCAACGATGGGCTTCTGTGGACACCCCATTTTTACCAATTATTTCTACTATGTGTTCATGCAAATGATTAACTAGAATAGCTGATCATTTGGTGAAGAATTGGCCTTGTAAAGACCAAATTGCCCAAATTGCCCTTTTCTGAGGAAAATGACAATTCATTATTTTATGTGTACATTTGGATTGGAATCAACCCATTTGTATTGCATTTGACTTTTGAGGTGTTTTAGAACATCCCTGTAAATTTTCATAACATTCTGGTGAGAGCTCGATAGGTAATTAGGGTTTTTGCTACTTGAAGGGCATTTTCGTCCTTTTTCTCGTATAATTTCCGAATGACCTCCGAATTCGAAACGGATTGTCTCATGAGGTTTATATGGATGTGGGGAGTGAATTTGAAGTGTCAATTGATCCTTTGAATGGTTGGGATAGATTCGCCCAAAATCGATCTCATGGGTAAGGATGAGCTGAATTAGGGTTTTGTTCAAATCGGCCGTGAATTGGTCATTTTCACCAAAATGAAAGATTTTCAAAACGTGTTTTCAAGTACCAATTTCATATTAAAACCATGTTTTTAGAAGTGGTGCAAGCCTAATTGATCAATTTTACAAAACAAAGAATGGTCATATGACCAATTTTGGCACAACCGGGTCAATCGGCTAGCTTTTTGCTAAAACCCTTGACCATGGTCAAGTATTTTTAACCCAAAAACATTCTAAAAATGTGGAGGATCAAAACACGGTCATTTTGAGCCCTGAACCATCGAATTTGGATCAGATTTGACCAAAATATGGCCAAAATTTGAAAACCCTAGAATTATGGAACAAAATTTGGGAAGTCACTACGGTGACCGTCCTAGATAGGACGGCCAACCGTCCAGCCCAGGACAGCCAGCCGTCCAGGCAAGGATGGTCACCAGCATGGTCGAGCCAATTTTGCCATTTTGGAAAATTTCACTTATTTTGGCCGATTTGGCTTAATTTTTTGGGATAAATTCGAACTTGGTTCAGCTTGCAAACCCTAGGAAGAATTGTTCTAAGCCCTAGGATCGTTTTTAGAAGATTAAATCCTAACCATTCAAGGATTTGAACCCTAGCTCTATATATACTGCACTATGGAGTTAGAGAGAGGAGGAGAATTTTAGGGTTTTTGGGAGAGGAGGCTACAGATTTTTTGGCTCTTCATTCTTACACCATTGAAGGGGTAAGAACTCAAGGCTAGGAGCTTGGAGAAGGGTAGCCAAGAAGGAGATCGAAGGGTAAATCCTTAACCTTGGTTTTCATTTTTCATGATTTCTTACATAAGTCTATGATGCTATGGTGTAAGTCCTCTTGATTTTCATATGAGATGGATTCTCTTTTCTTCTTCTTTTCGGTTATGAGAATGTTTAACATGATAGGGTTAGTTTCATTGTTATTTCATGTCATATGTATGATTAGGGTTAGCCCTGGTGTTATTTTATGTAAGTAAGCATGATTAGGTTTAGCTTTGTTGTTATTTCATGTTAGTATACATGTTTAGGGTTCATTAGTTTTATTTATGATTTTATGTTAGGATGCATGCCTAGGGTTAATTAGTTTTATTATGATTCTATGTTAGTATGCATGACTAAGGTTGGTTCTATTTGTGATTTTATATATAGGTTATTGTTGTTTTGTTATGATTTTATGTGAATATGCATGTTAGGTCTAATCTTCTTGTTATTTTATGTTTAGTAAGCATGTTAGGGTATTTTCATTATGATTTTATGTGATTAAATATGGTTAGGATTAGTTTTATTGATATTTTATGTGTAGATGCATGATTAAAATTAGTTTTATTTTTATTCTATGCGAGTAAGCATGATTACGGTAGTTTTTTATCATTATTTTATGTGAGTAAGCATGATTAGGGTTAGTTTGGTTGTTATTTTATGTGTGTAAGCATGTTTAGAGTAAAGGTTAATATATTCATGTTGTTATTTGAATCTCATGATAATTGATTGGTGATTTTAATGGTAATATGAGTACGTTAAGGTGTATTTTGACATGTGAAGAGTCTTGAGTCTTTTTGTTTGTGCTTTTATGATCATTTGAATGCTTGCCATGGTCTTAATGGTTTGAAAAGAAAAATGTGGACGAGGGAGCGTGCAAAGGGAAGATCCTCCCCTTGTGTTTAAAATAATTGTTTGAGCATGATTTTGATAGTTTATCTTGTAGTGTATTCATGTAGAAAGTATGCTAGGTCATTGTCACAATTTTTGTTTCTTTGTTTTCATGGTTTTTTAAAATAGTTTAAGGCTCATATTCAAATCTGTCCGGATTTGTTTATGCCCTTAAATCACTTCTAAAAATCATTTTAAGGCCAAATCCAACTTAGAAATATGCTTAGGTTCACATAGATTAATTAGTGTGCATTTAGGAGCATTTTCATGCATTTTTAGAATTAATTACATGCTTATTTGCTTAAATTTCAGCATGCATTGCATTAGTATTTTTAGGTTTTTAGATTAACTTTAGGGCTAGTTAGAGACCCTAGGCTAGGAAGGTCACTTGACCTTCCCTAGGAATGTCCTTTGTTGTAAAAGTCACACTCTGATTTGAGTATTGTATTTGATTTAAGAGTCAACCTTCGAGATATTTTATAAAAAGATTTTTGATGTAATGTTTATGAAATAAACATGATTTTATGAGATATTTGATTATTAAATGATTTTCAAAAAGATTTGAAATGTTTTAAAGATTTTTACTTTGGAATGAAATTCCTCCCATATGATTTGTTTTCTTAAAAATCTTTGAAAAAGATTTTTAATTGGAAATGAATTCTAAAGATAAGAATTATTTGGAATATTTGGATTTTATGAATGTCTTATAATTTGAAATGATTTCAAATGAATGATTTTAAATGAATAAAACTCTCGAAGTTAGAGTCTTGAATTAGGTTGAAATACCTTTGATGATGTGATCGATTACAATAGGAGAGTCCTAGGGTAGTCGAACTACGTGGACTTTGATACTTGCTGGGTGATACTAGTAAGTTACGTAGGCGCTAATAGGGCTCAAGTCCGCCCTAGGATGCCCGTAGGGTGTCCTAGGTTTTAAGGGTTTGTTTGTATATATTTTTTATTATTATTAATATAACTAAATATAGATAATGCATTTATATCAATATTTTTTGGTTGATTAGATTATTTAGGATTGTTTGAATTAAGGATTTAAATAGCCCAAATAAATTAGAAGTCCATTAATTAGGGCGAGGTGGGTGCCTACAAGTGAAAGCTTGGAACCTTCCCATGTCGTAACCTAGCCCCCGGATCCAACTCTAGTTTGTAGACAGTCTTTTCATTGAAAATGGAGTTTGTTTTGTTTTGATTTAAAAAAAAATAAAATATTTTTCATGGTTTCCTTATTCCTTAAAAATAAGGTGGCGACTCCTTTGTTTGTTTTGATTTCTAAACCTCCCTAATCACATCGCCCGGTGATGATGTGGACACACCCAAAGCCCCGCCACGAGGCTGGTCCACACATGACATTCAGCAATACTTAGAAAAAGGGGAGTACCCGCCGGAGGCATCCTATGTCGATCGAAGAACTTTGAGAAGGCAGGCTAGCCAGTTTATCTTGTGCAGTGGAAAGATATATAAGAGATCTTTTGACAGTGTTCATCTCTTGTGTGTAAAAGAGGATGAAGCAGAGCGGATTATTCAAGAAATACATGAAGGGGATGGGGCTCCACATATGAATAGGTATATGCTTGCGAAGAAAATCTTGAGATTAGGGTACTATTGGTCTACCTTAGAAAGTGATTGTTGTAAACATGTCAAGAAATGTCATAAATGTCAAGTGTTTGCAAGTGGTAAGCATCAGTCATCCATGCCACTCACTACCATGTCATCACCGTGGCCATTTGCAACATGGGGCATTGATATCATTGTCAAAATCACTCATGCAGCCTCGAATGGGCATGAATACATATTGGTAGCTATTGATTACTTTATCAAGTGGGTAGAAGCAGCGTCTTATAAGACTTTGAATGCTAAGCAGGTTGCCGAGTTCATACAATGCAACATCATTTATCGGTATGGAGTGCCACGTGAGTTTATTTTAGACAATGGGAAACATTTTAGAAAAGAAACCGAAGAGCTTCTTAAGAAGTATGGAATAGTGCATCATCATTCTTTTCCTTATCGTCCACAGACTAATGGAGCAGTAGAGGCAGCCAATAAGAATTTGAAGACGATTTTGGAGAAGACTACTGATACATACAATGATTGGCACGATAAGTAACCTCTGGCATTATAGGGCTATCGCACATCCATTAGGACGTCAACTAGGGCTACGCCTTATTCATTAGTGTATGGTATGGAAGCAGTGTTACCAATTGAGTTGGAGATACCTTCACTAAGGGTAGCTATGGAAAGCCAATTAGCAGAAGTCGATTGGATGAAGAGCAAATATGAACAGCTGTCGTTGATTGATGAGAAGAGACTAAGAGCTCTATACCATGTCCAAGGGTATCAGAGAAAGATAACAAGAGCATTCAACAAAAGAGTTAAAAACAGGGGCTTAAAGAAAGGGGATTTGATACTCAAAGAAATCAGAACGCCCATTCATGATCCAAGAGGAAAGTTTAAGCCAAGCTGGGTGGGATCCTATGTCATCAAAAAGATATTGTCAGGCGGAGCAGTGCGTCTTATGGATATAGATGGGAATGAATTCTCTCAACCTACCAATTTGGATCAATTGAAAAAGTATCATGTATAAAAAATAATAAAAAAAAGAGAAAAAGAAGAAAAAAGAGCCCGTTAGGTAGAAAACCTGAAAAGACTGCTTAGGCAAAAATTAGGGCAAAGAACTCGCTAGGTGGAAAACCTGCAAAGGCTGCTTAGGCAAAAATTAGAGCGTTTAAAAAAAAATGCTTCTTTAATTGATCCCATGAACTACAAGGACCTGATTCTCCAAATATTCAAAATAAGTCGAAGTTTTATGAAGAAAATAACTCTTCAAAAATGGAGATATGTAGGCAGCCCATTGGGTGCGGTCCAATTCTTTATGGCAAAACAACTCAGTGTTTAATTTCAATTGTAATCATTTGAAGTGATTTATTCAAAGCTAAAAAGATGAAATTCTTTTATTCATGAAATGAAGAGAGACCTTTTCAAAGGCCTATTACATGCCATATGATCCTAATCTTATTTATTCTTAAAACAATAATACGAAAAGCATGGGAAATGCGTTTTAAAATTTCTTCAAGTCCTTCGTTCCTTCCTTGAAGTTTCTTCAAAGTTGTCATCTCTTCCCCTTTTAAAAAGTACTACTTGCGAAGTGTTAGGTGGAAATGATGAAGTGTCCCCTTGACCATCAGATAAGAGACTTTCGATAAGTCCTGATATCCTAGCCTTCCTCTCTTGTCCTCGAACACCCACAGTTTGAGATAGCAATTGCCTATACGCCTCATCCAGTTCGAAAGGCCTATGAGAGAAATCAATGTGAGTTGTGCGCAGTATAGTTGGCCACCTTGACATCAAAGCCTTGACTACAGATGGAGAAATTGTCTTGGAAGCATAAGTATGCTCGAGAAGAGATGGAATTGTCTGTTTAGTTCCCATTTGGCAAAGCAGTCGGGTCGCCTAATAAAAAGAAGTGCGCTTCAGTACTACCAAAATCACAGTAGAATAACCTGAAGAACATAGCAGATAATGGCCAGAACAGCTCCAGTCATGCACATACCACTCGATGTCATTCTAAGAAATGGTAGAAAGAAAAGTCAACCATTCTAGTAAGTTGCGTTCTCGAGGAAGGGTAATGGCACGATGATGATAAGTAGCATGGTAAGAGGTATCGGTGGAAGGTGTAATGAATTTGAGCCTCTCAATTAGCCACATTTGCAGTAGAACATGACTACCTTCAAAAAGAGCTTCGGGATTGGCGTGAAGCTTGTCTAAACCATTCAGAGTTTCAGCAAGAACCATAGGGATCATGTTTTGAGAATTCGAAAGAGGTAAAACCAGTTCGCATAGTTCTAGTGGAACTAGGAAAGCACCAGTGCAGAAGAAAAATTGGCCGAGAAGGCATAAAACCAAAGCATGTTGAACAGGCCGTGAAGTGGCAAATTGATTCAGGCTGGGGTGAAGAAAAGAAGTAACCAGTTTCAAAAGATTAAGTTGAGTACCTTCGACGAATGCAGAGGTGTCCCCTTCAGTAATTTCAAGAAGAGAAACAAGAGTTGATGTATACTTACGCCGAACTTGTGGGAAGATAAAAGGTCATTTGAGAGGAACAGACATAATAGCACAGAATTCCTCCAACAGAGGGCATATCTCTTCGGTGCCGAAGTTGTAAACATGAGTTATAGGATCCCAGAAGCGACTTGCAGCGATGAGGAATGTGGTTTCCATCTTGATCTGTTGGAGAGAGAAGCACGCGTTCAAGTTGAAACGAGCGAACACCTTCTTGTCTTCCTTCGTCATTCTCGCCATGAATCTGTTCAAAACTTGAGGGAGAGTCTCCATGATGCTTAAAACTAATGTAGGATGATTATAGAGGCTGCTAAGAGGTCTTATTTATAGGATAAGGTCGAGTTTGAAGAGAAATAAGAGTCTTAAAGGGACTGAAAGTCGAAAAAATTGAAAAATAGGCAAAATTAGGCGGGCCATCTCGGTGACCTTCCTAGGGTGGACGGCCAACCGTCCTGGCTCGGACGGTTACCAGGATGTGGCCGCCCAATTTTGCCAGTTTTGCCAATTTTGACTGTTTTTCGAGTTTTGATGCGTTTTGGGGCCCCGATTTTGACTTTTGTTGACTATTTGTTGCTATTTGCGAGTTTTAAAACATTGATATTAGTTCAATCATGATCAAAAGTGAGAGAATTAATAGCAATGATGATGTTTTAGCAAGCACATACACTATGAAAGAAAGAAAAAAATTATTTTTGGCACAAGTGGTTACAAGTTACAAATGTTTTTCTAATAAGACCCCATGTTCTATTGAAAATAGATCAATGTCTTCGAGAGCTCCTCTTTACACCTCTACTAGATCCCTCGCCAGCTGAAGAATGACGTGGTGGGTCAGGTGCCTAAAATAGTGTTCACAGTTAGCATGGATTGTGAAAAAGATAGAATATTGATTTTGAATGTGATTTCAGAATACCTGGTGACGAGTAAGAGTGGAGGTCCTCAAGCTCATCCTATGGAGATCACGCCTCAAGGCAGTGGAGAGATCGATGTAATCTTGGCAATACTCTCGAGGGACCTGTCAGGAAAGAATGATGTCAGTGTATCTATGGGTATGCATGAGCAGTTATTTGATTCGGTGAGGAATTTACCTATTCATAAGAAGGATCTATGTGGTATCCCTCGTCAACTGCGGCGCGTGAAATAGCGGAAGACACCAAGTAATCTTCTACAACCAATTCAATGTTCCAATCAGCAGGCTGTAAGACAGGATTCATATCTTGATCATCATCGTTCACCATGCCGCTAGCGGAGGCCCTAGAATTTTGACCTCGAGAGCGACGA
Source organism: Hamamelis virginiana (assembly GCA_017140935.1). Taxonomy (NCBI): domain Eukaryota; kingdom Viridiplantae; phylum Streptophyta; class Magnoliopsida; order Saxifragales; family Hamamelidaceae; genus Hamamelis; species Hamamelis virginiana. Next base: position 22,708 of record JAESVK010069430.1, read on the forward strand.
CCCTGTTGAGATAAGTATGAAGTTTTATGAAAGATTTTACAGAAATGAAAGAAAAAATATTTGCAAAAAACCATACCCTCTCAGGTAGCTCTTCAGTCGTTAAGGGGTGCATAAGGAATTGTTGGCAGAAAACCTCATAATTCCCATCAGGGAAGAGAAAAGTATAAAGATCTACTCCTGTCGTGGATTCTAACAGGTCTTCACTCTTCACTTTGTCCATGTGACACATCTTTACAGGAGGCAGAAGAGGCACCCTGGCTGCATTAATGTCCCCGTATACTTGGCGACAGACTCTCTCGCCTAAGTATCAATATCTAGCAGAAGGCCCCTCAAACATGATTTGCCTATGTGTCAAGAGTATGCTTTCTGCATGAGGAGGAGCTAAAGAAGTTCTCCAAACACCCTAGGGATCCCAGTTTACCTAAAGGTTGTGAAAAGTGTGAGAATTGAACTTGAAGGATTTAATGAGAGATGGTTTGTTGAGAATTTACCTGCTCTGCAGCAAGGCTGGCTAGAATGGCTTTCGCAGAAGGGTAATCATATCTATGAAGGTTGGATTTTTTCCTATTGGATGGATGGAAGCAAGTCAGGAATGGCCAATGATTGATCCCCTCTTTCAGGAGAGGACAACCAAGGCCCAAGTAGAAGAAAGCCCACACCTGCATGAAAAAAAAGATCAGGAAATTGATAAAGATGTAAAGAATTTTTGTTGAGAAAAATTGGGTGAAACCAATACCTGCCATATGAATGCCAAGCCGCCGAAGTCTTGGGCAGCGTCTCGAGATTTGTCACTAATGGAGCGATATATGGTTGCCAATGCTGCTCCACCTTAGTCATACAGGTGAATACTGTATGTATCCTATAAGCTCTCCAAAAAGCCTAAAGAGGCTATGTCCTGAGTACCCGCAAAGAAGGTACAAGAAATCATGTACAGGATGAAAGCTCGAGCGATATCTTCTAGATCTTCTCCTTCCTCCTCAACTTTGCCACTAAAATGACTATAAAGCCATGTGCGCCTGACTCTCCTCTTTATGATAGGAATTTTTTCAACGCCCAAGAGATTTTGTGTATATTCTTCATCGAAAATGAGTATCCCTATAAAAGGCGAGTGGCTTGCCTCCAATAGGGAGCCCAGTAATCATGGTGAAATCGAGCGGGGTCATGGTCATTTCCCCAAACCCGAAGTGAAATGTATTGGTGGTGTCCCACCAAAGTTCAGAAAGGGCCAACATAGCCACCCTATCCATGTTGTCAAGCTAGAGAGAATCCAAAAAGAACTTGAAGCCTGCCTGCTCACAATGGCTTTAGCTTGAGGTTGGCGAGTGTGAACCAGCGACCTAAGGGATTTGGAGGCCGTTCACTTAAATCATTGTGGATTGTGGATGATCTTTATCCGTCTCGATTTATCCTTCTTTATTATCCACATTTATCCTTCTCTATTATCCACTCAAAATTGGGTTTTTAAAAAGGATAAGTGTTTGCAAAAAACTGGGAGTCGCCACCTTATTTTTAAGGAACTAGGAAACCATAAAAAAGAGTTTTATTTTCAATAAAAAAAATGACCCCATATTTTGGAAAAGCATGGTCTTTGAATCAAAGTTGGATTCGGGGGCTGGGTTATAAAGTGGGAAGGTTCCAAGGAACTCCTTGTTGGCATCCACCTCACCCTAATTAAAGGTCTCCTAATTAAGTTTGGGCTTTATCAAAATCTCATAAAAATAACCCTATCATATCTAATCAACCAAGAAAATAGTATAGATAATACTAGATAATAGATAATAATAATAAAAAAATAATAATAAAAATCCTAAAGACCTTAGGAGACATAGAGTTATCCTAAGATTGGACTTGCGCCCTATTGACTGCCTACGTACCTTGCCAATTTCTTGATAAGAATCAAAGTCCACGTAGTTCGATTGCATAGGATTCTCCTATTGTAATGAACTACACCTTTAAAGATATTCTACCTTATCTAAGACTCTATCTTCGGGAGTTTATTTTTATTCAAAACACTTCATCGTTCAAAGTGGGAATTTCATCCCAAAACAAACTTTTTTATTGAAAGAACTTCTTCGAAGATAGACTCCTAAACAAGCTATAATCCTTAATTGGATGTAGTTTTTTACAACAAAGGGAAATCCTAAGTGGAGCCAAGTGGCTCCCCTAACTTAAAAAGTCTCTAACTCTATCCTAAGTTAATCTAAATAACCTAAATGCTAAATAATGCATGTTGGAATTTATAGAAAAATACACTAAATATGCAATAGGGAATATAGATAATGCATGAAAAATGTCCTAAATGCAAACTAAGTCATCTATGTGATCCTAGGCATGTTTCTATGTTAGTTTTGACCCTAAAAATGATTTTTTTAATCTACTTTAAGGTTACTTTAAACCTTGGACAGATTTAAATGCAATCAAAAAGTGGATTTAAAACCCATAAAAATAATGAATAAAAAAGGTGTAAATGACCTAATATACAACCTAATATGATATGCCAAACTAATCATGCATCATGCTTAAAAACACCAATTTTAACATAAGAGAAGAGACTTACCATAGCTCGTTCCCTCGATCACAATTCAAATGATATTTCAAGCATTAAACATGAAAATGAATGATACAAACAAACCTAAACATGTTCCTATTAACCTTTTAATTTAGCATATTCAAAACAAATAAACTAGACTTGAATTCTTTTATGCAAAACTCATAGGTGTAGAAAATTATATGCTAACCTATATGCAACTAACCTTTACTTATAACCTTTGAATACCCAACTCAGGTATCCATCCCTAGCATGGTATGAACATAGAAGAAGAATGAAAGAGAAGAAGAAGAAGATAAAGAAGATAAAGTATGCAAACTTAAAACAAACTTAATGATTAATTATACTAACCTTTTTTTCTTTCTTCTCTTTGCTCCTAGCTTCTTCTCTAACCTTCAAAGACTTCAAAAAAATATGATTGAGGATGCTAAAGGACTAGTGTAGTACCTTAAGCTCCTACTCTTTAAGTTTGGCTCTCTAAATGCCTTATGTGTTGTGCTAAAACTGATTTCAGGGCTCTCTATTTATAGGGAAGCTTCAAATTGATCAACGGCTCACATTGAAACACTTAAGAATGATCCAAGGGCCACAAACCAGTCTTCCAAGGTCTTCAAATTCGTCCCAAAGTCCCTAAGGTCGAGCTAGCCACTTAGAAGCACCTGGAAGAGTCCTAGGCAGGTAAAACACTGAAAAATAGCAACTATTGGGCAAGAGCTCGGGTGACCATCCACTAGGGGACGGTTGGCCGTCCCTAGGTGGATGGTCATCGAGCTTTTGGCCTAATTTTCCCCTATATGGGCCTATCTCGACCCGGTTTCGGCTTTTTTTTTGCTTTTTAGGCCCGTTTCAAGTCCAAATTCGACGATTCAAGTGCCAAAACGATCGTGATTCGATTCTCCATGTTTTGAGAAGTGTTTGAAGTGAAAATGCATTGACCAAAGTCAAGGTTTTAGGGAAATGTCAACCAATTAGCTGTTTAGGGCCTGCCGGGCCCAAATTAGGGTTTTGAAATCTACTAACCATTCGCTCTCAAAATCATTCCTTCTTCTCGAAACAAGTTTTAAAACATTTTAATAAAGTGTTTTGAAGCCTTTAAAGGCTTTGATTTGATAATAAGATCGAATCACGGTCATTCTCGGTCGAAACCCTAATTATGAGCTTGAAAGGGCCCCTTGGGCCTTAAGAGCCAATCATGAGCCATGAGGCTCAACAGACCTTGCCACTGATCAACTTAGCTACCAAACACACCTTAAATATTCATGCCAAAGCCTCGAGACCGCCCGAGATAAGATCGACAGTCATTCAGAGCTTTTATGATTCAAAGGACAGTACTGCCCTTCAAGTCACAAAAGGCCTTATTTCCTATCAAGCCTGGCTCAGAATGCCATGAAATTTAACAGGGATGTTCCTAGACTCTCTAAAAACTAAATGCAAGAAGAACCGACTCAATCTGACCTAAAAACCTACATGTGATAATGACCTCTATCTAACTGTTCACAAGGGTAAAACCGGCAACTTAGGGTTTTGACACCCTATTTCACCTCAAATCATAGGCAACCATTAATGACCCTTCCCATGGTCAAAAATGGATGTCTACAGAAGCCCCTCGTTGATGTTCATGGCTTCTCCAGTAAATATTAACAAAATAAAATGACATCCCATTTCTGTCACAACAGAAGAAGGATAATCAAATTAATTACTCACAAACCTCGATCAAATCATCATCTTTGGAAGTCCTACACACACTTCTGATGATTTTGAGGGACTGCAGTCCTTTTTGAAAGTCCTACAGACACTTCCGATTATCTTATCTTAAGAGTCTACGACTCTTCTTGGAAGTCACACACACACTTCCAATAATCTTATCCTGGGAGACCGCAGTCTTCTTGGAAGTCACACACATACTTCCAATAATCTTATCTTAAGAGGAAATCTCACACATATTTCCAATTATCATCTTTGGAAGTCTTACACACACTTCCGATGATTTTGAGGGACCGCAGTCCTTTTGGAAGTCCTACACACACTTCCAATCATCTTATCTTAAGAGGAAATCTCACACATATTTCTAATTTATCTTTGGAAGTCCTACACACACTTCCAATCATCTTATCTTAAGAGGAAATCTCACACATATTTCCAATTCTCATTTTTGGAAGTCCTACACACACTTCTAATCATCTTATCCTTAGAGTCTACGACTCTTCTTGGAAGTCACACACACACTTCCAAAAAACCACAATCTTATCCTTAGAGTCTACGACTCTTTTGGAAGTCACACACATACTTCCAACAATCTTCAAATTGCCAATATTCTCTTGACAACTCTATGTCATCACCAACATATGCATTCCAAAACATCATCAATATTATTAAAAATCATTCTCATACACATTTCATGTGTATTTTTCAACATTTCATGCAATCCACACAACCTTATTGATTTGGACTTCCAAAATGGTCATTTCTCATTCACAAACCCTCAATGGGTTATTTTATCTCCACAATCCCTTCCTGGGCTTCACAATCTCATCATTTAACTTTGGTTTATAATCATTTCATGATTGTAAACCTTGCTCACATATTACTTTCATCATCCATTTTTCATAGCTCATGGTTTTCAACCAAAAACTTATCATTTCATGTGAATTTTCCTAATCACAATCACTCAAATATTATCTTTGCATGCACAAACTCTTATTCATTTCTTATCTACACATCAAATCATCTTCAAACTCAATCAAATGGACTTTCCTAAATCAAAAATTGAAAGAAAATGGGTCAAAATAGGCCAAAAATGGGTCAAATGGGCCTCAAAAGCCCAAAATAAATCAAAATTGGGCCAAAAATTGGATGACCATCCACTAGAGGATGGTCAACCGTCCCTAATGGACGGCCAACCGTCCTCTAGGGGACGGTCATGAAAGAATATGTGCAGGGAGGATTCGCAGCGGAAGACAAACTATAAAATTTTTATAAACAATAATCCCACCATACATATTCATACAGGAAATCGAAACAAGCATCGGATCATGAATAATACAAGTACAAGAATTAAACAACTTTAAAACATTGACTTACTTGATGATTGCCTTTGTTGAAACCTCGTTCGAATCCGAGCTTCAAAGTGTATGAAGCCTCCAAGGTATCCACACGAACACAAGACCCTTCAAGCTTCCCGCACTTGTTCAACACTTGAATCAATGCAAGATGGAGAGGGAGAGAGCTAGAGAAATTCGGCCAAGAGAGAGAGGAGCCACTAGGACCGGCCTCCTCTAGGGAATAAAACAAAAGCCTCTCTTTTAATTAGGGTTTGAGTGGACTAGTGCTAGCATGCACCCT
>JAESVK010069431.1:0-18929 GCA_017140935.1 Hamamelis virginiana
TTGTGCTCGTGTGGATACCGTTGGAGGCTTCATCCGTTTGGAGCTCGAGTTCAACAATCGCAAAATCGAAAGGCAACCAAGTAAGTATTATTTATGTTTGATAAATGTACATTATTGTTTTATATTCTTGTGACCCTATTGTAGACATCCATTTTTTGACCATGAGTAAAGTCATGAATGGTTGCCTATGATTTGAAGTGGAATAGGGTGTTGAAATCCTAAGTCGCTCATAATACCCTTTTGTATAGTTAGTTAGAGGTCATTATCGCATGAAAGTTTTTAGGTCGGATTGAGTCGGTTCTTTTTGCATTTAGTTTTTAGAGAGTCTAGGAATATCCCTACTAAATTTCATAGCATTCTGAGTAAGGCTTGATAGGTAATAAAGTCTTTTGCGACTTGAAAGGCAGGTGGACAGCCAACCGTCCTAGGGTGGACGGTTACCCGAGCCTGGTTCTCCAGATTTGCCAAAACTCGATCTTTTGAGAGTTTTTAGCATTTGGGACTCTCTCACAGCCGAGTTGGGTCAGTTTGCAGCACTATGCACGACCTTAGGGACTGGGGAAGACTCATTTAAGACCTTTGGATCACTCCTTAGGGTTTTAATGATAGCCATTGATCAAATTGAAGTCTCTCATATATATACAACACTTATAAATCAGTTTAAGATGATGAACTTTGAGGAGAGAGAGTGTAGCACTTGAACCCACCCCTAGAACCCTAGCTATGAATTGGGAGGCCATTGAAGCTTGGAGAAGAAGGCTAGGAGCAAAGACGAAGAAGGCAAAGAGGTAAACTTAACACACCATTATGTTTATTTCAATGAGTTGCATAACATAGTTAAAATCTGCATGTTTCTCCTTTTTATTCTTTTTCTTCTCTTTCATTCTTCTTCCATGTCTATGCTATGCTAGGAATGGATGCTTAGGTTGAGTATTCATAGGTTAGGAGTAAAGGATTAATTGTTTATTGCATGTATGTTTCAATTTATTAGTATGTAAGTTTCTATGTTTATGAGTTTTGCATGGTTAACCTTATAAGGTTAGAGAGTTTATGTGTTTTGAGCATGCTAGTTATAATACGTAAATAGGAATATGTTTAGGACTATTTTTATGTTTAGAATGCATGTTAGGAGTTAATGTGTGTTATTTTCTGTTTTGGGTTGCATATTATTAGGAAGGTTTGAGTCTATTCTATCAATAATCATTGCTAGGATGCTAGAAATAGTTTTAGGCATTGTGTGTCAAGTATAACAATATTCTTGCTTTATTTCAATTAAGTTTATCATATGGAATGTCTTGAAATGATTGGTGTACGAATTGTATTCGAGGGAGCAAGCAAAGGTAAGTTTCTTCCCTTGTGATAAATCGAATGGTTTTAAGCATAATGTTTGGTTGTTTTGAGTAGTTTTGTATATAGGGTTTTGGTCCATTGTTTTAATATGCATGTTGGTACTTTCATTTAATATTTTTTATGAATTAATAATGATCTTAAAGCCATTTGAAGTGAATATTTAAATATGTCCAGATTTGAATATCTACTTTAATAAGACTTAATCACCACTCTTAATCCATTTTTTGTATAGTTTTATATATGGTAGTTTTACTACATCATATTAGGATGCATTGTAGGTCATTTACCTATTTTCTTTTATTGTTTTCATGACTTTTAATTCACATTTTTCAGTGACTTTCAATTCTGTCCAGAGTCTGAAATTAACTTTAAAGTGGATTAAAAGCCAATTTTTTAGGATCAAATCAACCTAGAAACATGCTTAGATTCACATAGAATATTTAGATTGCGTTTAGGACATTCTCATGCATTTTTATTAATTGTTTTATCACATTTTTCATGCATTTTCAGAATTTCCTGCAAGGGTGCATTTAGTGTTTTAGGTGTTTAGGTTAACTTAGGATTAGTTAGAAACCCTAGGATTAGGGAGGTCCCTTGACCTCACCTAGGATTCCCCTTTGTTGTAAGAATTACACTAGATTTAGGATTCTAGTGAGTTTAGGATTCTATTTTAGAGAGAATTTCCAAAATTAATGTTTTATTAAAATTAATCCACAATTAATTGAATCCCAATGAAATTGGAACTCTGAGTTTGATTTGGAATGAAATTCTACCCTTTGAAAAGATTTGATTCGGGATAGAATTCCCACTTTGAAAGAATTATGATTGGATAAAAATTCTGTTTTAAAATGAGTCCCAAATTCATTAGAAGTCTATTAATTGAAGATTATTTTCTAAAAAGAATTTCAAACTACGACGGATTTTAATCTCTATCAGGACACTCGTAAAGTACGTAGGCAGCCAATAGGGCACAAGTCTAATCTTAGGTTGGCTGTGAGTCTCCTAAGGTCTTTAGGATTATATTTACTCTTTTATTATCTCTTATTTATTATTATTATTATTATTCATATTTTTTGGTTGATTAGATAATTAGATTTGACATTAAAAGATTTTGATAAAGCCCAAAATTAATTAGGAGACCTTTAATTAGGGTGAGATAGGTGCCTACATGATGTGTTCTGGAACCTTCCTATCTCATAACCTAGCCCCCGAATCCGATTTTGGTTCGAAGACTTGCTTTTCCTTAAAATATGAAGTCACTATTTTATTGAAAATAAAACTCTTTTTATGGTTTCCTTATTCCTTAAAAATAAGGTGGCAACTCCCAGTTTTTATCAAACTCCTTTCCTTTTTCAAAACCCAATCTAAGAAGACTCCCACAATAGAGAATGATGATTAGGATTGGATGATCTTGAGTGGATAATAGAGAAGAATAAATAAAGTAGTTAAAAAAATGATAACTAGAGAAGGATAATGAGTTATTTACAATCCACAATGATAGTGAATCCAATTCCCAAAGAAGTTAAAAAGAGAAGTGAGGCGATGTGGCGTGCTCACACCTATGCTTGTTTGAATCCCTGCTGAATTTCGATGATGGGTTATTCTCTTGTAAAAGTTTTATTGCAAGTCTTCCGCTGCGATTCCATCCCATTCGAATATCCTTTCAGTGGTATTGGAGCCAAATCAAGCATGGTCATAAGTTTGATGATGGTTTGCAATGGTTTTAATTAATTAAAATCAAGAAACCAATGGTTTAAACACTATAAGTGAATTCGGCAATGAGGGTTCTCAATGAATCCTTTGTGTTTTGGTTTTAATGACATTAAGGTTTTGTTTAAAACCCTCTAGGAGGTTCGGCCATGGTGGGGAAGACCCATGTAGGGTTTGGCCATATGGGGTTTTACCCCTTTAGTGATTTGAGTTTAAGGATTTGATGAAAACCCAAAACTAGTTTGAGTTTTTCTCTCTCTCTAGGATTTGGCCTTATAGGGGATTGTCCCCTTATTATTTTGATCTTTGGGGTTTGTACCCCTTGATGATTAGAACATTGGAGGATGATCAAAACCCCCCCACTGATGTATGGCTCTCCCTCTCATCTCTTCTCTCTCTCTATTTCGGCTACTAGGGTTTCATGAACCATAGTTGGTTCTTTAATAGTTTAATTTATGATTTGGGTTTTAGAAACCCTATAATCATCATCCATGGTTGAATCTTGAAGTTTGGGAAACCCTAGGATTGATTGGATAAAGTTCTTGATTTTAGAAATAAGAACAAAAGCTTGATTTTTGGAAAATTGACTTTAATGGCTATTAGGGTTTTAGAAACCTTATAGGGGATCACGGCTATGAGGTTTTTTCCCTCTATAGTATTCGGCTTCTAGGGTTTACAAACCCTAGATGATGTTTACTTGTTTCTTGGATGATTTAAAATAGTTTTAAATTGAATCTTGATACTAGTCCATGCATAATTTAAATTTGTTTAAATTTGTATATTGATGAAGCTTGTTAAAATGTTAACTTTGGTCATTTAGGGTTCTTACAAAACCCTAATTTGATAATCAATGGTGGCTGGATTTAGGTTTAGGAAACCCTAAATCTAAATAGGAAAGTTTCTTGATTTGAAATTGGAAACCCTAATTGTCAAATCTTGAAAAACCCTAGTTTCCTATTTTGAAATTATTCAAGTTAGGAAAGTTTCTTGTTTGATTTGATTCTTTCTTATTTGAATGATTTTGATTTAAGAAATTTGGCAACATATTTAGTGTTTATGGAAACCCTAAAAAGATAGGATTAGGTAAAGGGTGAAAAACCCTAACCCTAACCCTAAACCCTAGCGTGCTCTCACTCCCACTATACCATTCGGCCATTAGGGTTTGGAACCCTAATTGGCTTTATTTTTATTTTTATTTCATGCCTTATGTTCTTCATATTTTTTAATAAATAGTATATAAAGTTTTTGAAATTAATTTTATCGTTTTTGGAAATTTAAAATGAAGAACAAGTAGGTTTATGAAATTTTGTTTTATAAAAACCTCTTTTAGTGTTCTTGAGAGATTGTGCAATTCATGTGATGAATTAATGTTTTGTTTGCTTTAAAAACATTTAGAGATGTTGCTAATTGATATATTGGCATGTTAAAAGTCTTTTGGCATGATTGTATATTGCTTGTATTAATTTTAAAGTCATTTGAAAGTTATACAAGTACTACTACAAAAACTGTCAAAGGGGACACTTAAAAAGTGTCCCCATAGGTGTTTGGCGACATTTTGGGTAGTGTCACTAGGGGCTATGTCACTAAAGGTGACCGCCTCAAAGGAGACACTTTTTAAGTGTCCCTAATATGTCCCCAATAGGGACACTTTTAAAAGTGTCCCCTTTGAGGCAATGAATTGCGACACTTTAAAAGTGTCCCCTTTGAGGCGGTGAATTGCGACACTTTAAAAGTATCCTTGATGTTCATAATAAGGACACTTAAAAAAGTGTCCTCATTTACTCTTTTTTTTTTTTTTTTTGGTAGCAAATGCTTCACAATTTTAATATGCCATTAATATATGTTGTTAAATCATATGTATTCACCAATGGTTGTTTTAACATGCATCCATTTTTGCGCACACAATATTAAAATATCAACACTAATATATTACTATAATACTAATAAAAAAAAAGAACCCACATGCATTTGCAAATATATATATATATATATATATATATATAGAAATTAGTATCACCAAGTCAACACTTTGTTAATTAACATTGATTCTTCTAATTAAGAACCAAAAGTGTAACAATTTTTGCATAATCTAGTTTTTACAAATCATTGAACTGCACGCAATCTTTATGTAATCAACAAAATGTGCATCCATATATATTACAATCCTCCAGCCCCTGCATTAAAACATAGAGTTGCACTTATGAGTTCATATTGCAATTGATATATAAAGTTACATTTAATGAAAAATTAATTTACCATAAGAAAGTTGTAGGTACATCACAGATGCATGATAAAATTAACAATACAAACTACAACCAAATCATATGTCCATTAAACTTCAATACATGTTTCCACATGCACTTCTATTAATAATAAAAAATTAATTAAATTAACTTGTATGTACTAAGAAATATTTTCTTTTTTGAGATAAAAATTCGACAGCATCTTGTCTGATTTTGGAACATTTCTATATATTCACCTATTAAAAGAACAGTTTATAGCACTTCTATAATCATATTATTACAACATCCCATTTAAATGGCACCTCATGTGCCATGTTATCATCAACAGCCAACAATCACAAGCTATTAAGTATAAAATAGAACCTCTAGCATAAAAATAAAAGGTTTTTGAAATTAAAGTTCATTGATATATTATCTCTAGCATATAAAATATGGTTACTTCCATATCATACACTTATATAAATAATAAACGAAATAAGCAAACCCAAGTGGGTTTCTGTCCAACATCCTCCCCTGAAACTACAATATTTCAAGCCAGCGATCCCACAACACATATCCAATTTGAGTTCACTCAATTACAACTCCTTAATAATTTGGTGTATAGAGATAGATAGTATACCAGAACTTCAAAGACTTTTGTAGGCACCAGTACCGGCCCTATGATGCATCCGTGCATGCACTCACACAAGATAGAAGCTCTCAAGTTAGATTAATAAAAAAATCATCGAAGAATACGAAGAAAATGAAGCAAAATCTCAAAATCAGTTTCAAAGAATAGTAATAATGGAAAAAGATGAAAACATTAATCATGATCATTTATCCCTTGCCTTTAATGGATTCCTTAAACAAATTTATGATAAAATCGGTCTAATAATTGCCGTTAATTTACATCACATAATTAAACGTTTCATCTTTCCTTTGGGAATATATTTTTCCCACAAAATCTATTTGAGTTACCATCCCTGAATAGTATGAAAGCTTGATAACACAAAGAAAACTGAGTTATTCCATCTTTGCTTCTCAAACTTTCTAGTTTCATCTTGGTCAAAAGAAGAAAAAGGGAGTGCGCATATTTCTATTTAAAATATAAAGCACTCTTCTCCAAATTTCCTCCTTTTAACAATTGAATACCAAAGTATTTCAAATTATTTTTAGATTTCCTAATGTAGATTCCCACTTCATCAAGTAAAAAAAAAAAATTGAGAACTAATGGTTAGGGGTTTAGCAAAGCAGGAGCTAGAGGCCTTGCAGATTGAACACGCATCACATTTTAACTTGATGGAAGGCCCTCTAAACATAAAGGGCATACCCTACTCTCAGACATTGAGTAAGGTTTAGACCCATAGATAGATAGGTTACTGCATCAATGCAAAATAAGGAAATATCTGAAAATATGATGCTTCTATAATGCATATAAATGTATCATTAACTTGTCCCAAACACTGAATAAATAAATAAACAGTCAGGATGATCTCACTCTTTGATGATCAAATATTTCAGGATAAATATATTCTGCCCCAAAAAAGATTCTTGATTTTCTGACATAGACATGCCAACACATAGATGGATAGACTGACAACAGGAAGATAGACACACACACACACAGAGAGAGAGAGAGAGAGAGAGAGAGATGCAAAGGATTTACATTCCAATCTATATAAATATGCATAAGAAAATAAAAAATACAGGGCTACTTATGCTTATGAAACAATTGAATTTTTCTTATCACCACCAGTCTGGATATTATCGTAAGGCAGTATGAAATATTAAAAATATAAAATATAGTTGACAGGTGAAGTAGTGGGGAATCACATCTGAGGACTTCCAAACTCAAAACTAATCAGAAACCTGCAGGCTAGCATTAAGCTCTTTTTTTTTCCATAAATTTGAACATTTTTTTTATTTGTACCGAGTTAACTAGAGGTCAAACTGGTTGATCCCTAACCATCGGAACAGGTTGATAACCAACCCGTCCAGGTCTCATTTATAAGCAACATGCATGCTACAAGATAGTGCAGTTAAAGACCAAAAAGGACATAGATAAGGAATAAAATTGTGCAAGTTGAAGACACCACAAGGACAACGGAAATGTGAAAAAGACATGGTTACATGGATGAGGTCAAGAAAACACCTAATGACTCCTAATTTATTAAGAGAAGACATATTTCCCCAAGTACAATGGAAAGCTTGAGTAGGATTCGAAACTTCAAGCAGCTTAGCCAAAAAGGTTAGCATAATACTTAGACAAGCATTGGTCCACAATGTAAGATTAGAAATTATGAAATGTCTGATTGCAAACCATCACTCACAAAGATCACGAACCAACACTCAAACTCTAAAAAAACAACATTCCAATCCACAACCAAAATGAAAATATAATTAAGAAAGTGATTTATACCAAGAATCAGTATTAGTATGATCATTTCAAATTGATTTCAAGTAACTATAGGCACATTAGAACCTTAAATTTCCACTCCCAGTCAAAGTCAAATCCAATTTCGAAGATCTATTCTATTAAGTAGCTGAAGTTATAAATATCTAAAAATAATAGTGATCCTCAATCTGCATAACTGCACCATTGGGTAAGGTTTTCGTATATATTCACTCATTTCAAGCACCAAAACAAACTCTGCTTTGCAATTTTGAGCCTGCAGTTAGTTTCGTAGCTATATGCAGAAAGATATAAAGTAGCATATGGCATTCTAAAACCATAAGTAAAGAATATTATCAGCGGAGAGAGAGAGAGAGTATCTATTAAGTACTTGAAGTTATGTTTGTAGAGAGAGTCCTAATCATCTGGGGCTGCTTAACTCGGCCTGATAAGCCATCAGTAACAGATGCTTTACTTTCCAAAATGGCATCAACAGATGGATTAGCAGCAGCATTAGATACAATCACATCTATTTTTCCATATTTCTGCAACCAAAGCCAGAAAGGAGTAAGTTTCAATCATCTGACACAACCACATTTAACATAGCAAAGGCTGATGAAACCAATAAAGCCATGGAAAATATTAACTAAGAAAGTAGAACAAGCTTCTTGATTCCCCACTAAGAGTTCTTCATATGAGATAAGACTTGAAATTAAAACAAAATCCAAACTTTCAATTGTTAAAGAAAGATGCCCATGCCATCCTTACTTGAACTAACTTTGGTTCTATGCAGTCATGGACTTGTAATTGGTAATAGAAGCAGAAGAAGATGGAAGCAGATAGTAGAAACTGGATATTAATAAGGAGTTTCCTATAGAAAACATAATGCTCAGATAAAAAATCCAAACATTTGGAGAAAATTTCTAAGAAGAACAAGGAGTTGGCATCGTAATCCCATTATATTATTCTTCTGCTCATTAAATCTAGTATAGATCAAACTTAAAACATGAATGCCTTCAATTAGTAAATCACATTACAAACCTGAAATTGAAAGCAATCCAAAAACACCCAAATGTACTGCAGGATTCTCCACTAAACACACAAATCTTTATGCTACATTGCTCAATTTCTAACACCCTCTTATCTATCAAAATTTAGGCCTTGGAGTTTATCTTGATTGGGTTCAATGCATCACAGGGCACAAGCACCATATAGTTAGACAAGATCTATGGCAACCTCCTCGTACAAGATGCTACAAAATAAACATGGATGGTAACTACAAAAAATGTTATTTGGTCAATGGCCATAACCTTGCAGCTCCAATTTGAAGCTGGAGGCATTTGGGTTTCCAAATTTTGGTGGCAAGTTATATACTCCTAATACAGATGCAAATATGAAGGTACTATTTTTAGGCCAGCAATTAGCCAGAAACCTTGGTAATACAAACATAATTTAAGTTTGCAGTATCTAATTAATTTGTGTTCATAAAAATTCTTGAATAACATTAAAATTGTTTGAATTCCAAAGCATATAACTCATGCACCACAATACTAATTTCAGTAAATTCAAAGCCCATATATACATATATATATATTTCTGTTATTGGGTCACTCATAGCTATCACACCTTCACACCTGAACAGTCTTGTCAATCAGATTTTTCCTTTGTTGTGCATTTGACACATAACAAATGAGGCCCAACGCTTTGATCCCTCGAGATTTTAGCTTTTCAACTGCCTCATTTTCATTTTTCTGTCCAAATTACCATATGTATACATATTAATACATTATATTTACATAATCAACTCTATGTTTGGTCGCTAAGAAAACTTATTCGAATTTTACATTTTCAATTCCGAGAAAACAAAAAGCTCCACTCAACCTTAGCCTAATTTCACTACTTGGCTTGGCAGAGTAGAGTAGAGTTTCCTTTCCCTTTGCTTCTCCTTAATTTTCTCAGCAACCAAACAGAGGGTAATGTGAGATACGAATCAAGGCAAAATTCGATAAAACTAGATGAATTAAAGTCTAATTTTCTCAGGAAAGTAAGTAAAAATTGAAAAATTTTGAGAGACATCCGCAAATAACGAACCTACTTGCGAGAAGAGATCACCACAGAGGCTCATTCTAATCCGAGCCGCTCAGCGATGCTGAATCCGATACCCTGAGTCGATGCCGTCACAATCGCCACCTTCCCTACAAATGTCCTCCCAATTTTCTCTATCTTCGTTTTTTCGAAAGACACCCAACAAATGTTTCTGTTTTTTTTTTCTCTGTACTTTCTCGGAAGCCAAACAGGAGGTCTGTACTGCAGGCACAGGACACGACAGAAGCTGTGCTATTAATTAGGTAGGAGTATCGCTTCCATTAGATCTGCATCGTTGGATATAGGGACTGTGGAGCAGCAGCAGTAGGAGGGACGATTGGCTTGAGGGGTTAGGGTTTTGGCTGAGTGAGAGAGAGAGCGAGGCTAGGGGCTTTCGGGTTTCGATCAGTAGAGATGGAGGGAAATGAAAAGCTAGAGGGAAATGAGTGGGAAGACTGAAAATTAAAAATAATTTGATAACGTTTAGCAACACTTTTCTAAAGTGTTGCTAATACTGCATTTATAGGGACACTTGTCCCTATAACATGAGCTAATAGGGACACTTTTAAAGAAGTGTCGCCTTAAGTAAATTTTTTTGGACATTTACGCGACACTTTCCTAAAGTGTTGCTAATACTAGGTTTATGGAGACACATTAATAAAAGTGTTGTAAAACATGATCTAATAAGGACACTTTTTAAAAAGTGTTGCATCAATAACTTTTTGGAACACTTACCAAAACTGTCCTTAATGTGCAAAAAAAAAAGTGTCCCCTTTAACGGTTTTTGTAGTAGTGAAGGTTGCTGTTTTTCTAGGGCAGCAACTACGCAGCTTTTGTAAAATCTATGAAAAATATTTTCTGAAGTTTTCAAAGCATGCCACCTATTGACTTCATTAATATAAGGTCTTAACTAAGTTTAGGAAGAGTTCCCATGACTTATTATGACCTAAGTTAGCCACACTAAGGTTTTTGTGATTAAGAGTCAAATCTGGAAATTCTGACTCTCTATCACAAAAGGCTTTAAAATGATACCAAACGTTGGATAGAGAACTGAAAAACCTAGCGAATTGAAGTGTTTTATTGACTTAGTTCATTTTAGGTTAGGCCATATAAAGCCATTTGTGAGCAAATTCCAGTATCTGCCAAGGTTTGGAGTTAGCATCACAAAATGATTTAAAGTGATATCAAACGTTGGAATCACTAAACGAGACCTATGCCATTTGAAAGAGGATTGAAAATCCTTGTGAAATAAAGTATTTTCACATTTTAAAAGTTAGTTTTAATATAGGAAAATTTAGTCCCAAAACAGTAGCTGAATTCTAGTTTTTGTTGAAAAACAGAAATAGTCTATTTCGTAGAATTTTTGGTTTTGAGTTATTATTTAATTCCATCATTATAGGTTAATGTTGATTAATCTATTAGGCATATTAAATTTTTAAATGCATGATAGGAATTGTGAGAATAATTTCTCAAATTAAATTCTATCTATTTAAAACCCTATTTGATTAAATTAGGAGTTTTACTTATTTGAAAGAAACTAGAATAGTCATATGAGATATAATGGGATTCTTTTTAAATGAAATTTTAAAAGAACTTTATTATTGCTATGAGATAATAATAATAATAATTTTATTATTGTTATGGAATAATAATAATACGATGACTTTAATTAATTATATGACATTGCCATCATTGCTTTTCTTTTATTGTTGCTTATTATTTATGCAATGTGTTGTGTAAATGTGAATGGATGATTATGGACTTAAGACCAATTAAATGAGATGTGATTGGCTGCATTAGATGTGTATGGTTTATTTTGGGTTGTATTTAAAGTAGTTTAAATTTGGTGATGTAATTAATTTGGGGCTTGCATGCCTCTTTCCCTCTCTATTCATATGTATTCCCTATTTCCTAAATCCCCTTCTATCTTTTATTTTAAATGTAATACTTGATTCAAGAAGGCGAGTGGTGGACTCGAGGTGCATGATGGAGTCTTGCACGAGAGGAAAAGCGAGGGCTTGAGAAGAACTTGGCTATGACTTCAAGAGCTTGAGAAGACTTGGTTGTTGCTATGTATTAGTTACATAGATTTTTAATTACGATCACCTAACCTTCACTATAGACCTAGGGTTCATCTTTTTGGCTCAATGTTTGAACCCACCTTAACAGTCCATAATCAATCCCATGCCCAATAATATATGTGATGTATACTAGGTTAGGGCCCTGACCTAATTTATTATATGTTCAAGATGAATCCACCATAGCCTCTAGACGGATAGTGGGAGGATAATCGAGAACTAATAATAAAGTTTGGTCTAAATATTATATGTATGCTAGATATATATATGTGATGCATGTGATGTAGGAATAATGTTAAAAAAATGAGACCTTTTACAAAAACCCTTGTTTTAAAATTAAGTTGTAAAGAAGAGGTGTGAGCCTTATCCTAACCTCCCACCATTACAAGATAAGAAAATTCTTTCAATGATTATGTTTGGCTATAGATATGCGGGAACATATCCATCCTAAGGATTCATCTTAATCTTATTTAATATTGGATATCATAAGATGCGAAAATGGTGCATCGCAAGAACCTATTATGTGAGGAATGTAACATTCAATTGACCATACTTATGTGAATGATGGGTGTGACTTAACTAAAATGTACTATCCAAGAACCTATTATGTGAGGATACTACAATTTAGAGGCTAAAGGAAGATTGGAATTCGCTTTGAGAAGCATTAGGATAAAGAGTTGTCCACTCATCAAAATTAGTATCTAAAACCTATTATGTGAGGACTACTAATCCTTGATGGGACCCCAAATCCTGCTAAGGAAATTCAATGCTGAAATTCCCGAATCTCATTAATAAAGGGTATATGAGATTTGAATAAAATAGTGGGAGCTAACATAAAAACTTAGAAACCAAAATGTATTTATGTTTAAATAATATGAAATTTACTTTTATTATTTTCTGTTGTAGATGGCTCCACTAAACCCATTATCTAGAATTCTTGATGACAACCATTTGACTGGTCTAAATTTCAATGACTAGGTTAGAAGCCTGAAAATAGTTTTAGCCACTGATAAGATTGATTATGTCATCAAATCCCCTTGCCCCAATGCTTTGCTTGAGGGGGCATCTGAAGAGGAGCGAGACACTTATAACAAGTGGCTCGAGGATGATGTGCAGGTGAGATGCTACATGATAACATCAATGACCAATGAGCTGCAAAGGCAACATAAGGTCATTAACAGTGCATATACGATCCTCATGAATCTTAAGGAGTTGTATGAATCACAAAGCAGGATTGTAATGTATAATACTATTGGTGAACTTTTCTCCTGCAAGATGGTGGAAAGAACATCAGTTAATGAGCACTGCCTCAAGATGATCCGAAATATCCACGCTCTCCATGATCTAGGTGTCGAGATCACTTCAGAAATGAGCACAGATATTCTACTACATTCACTTCCTTCAACCTTCAAACAATTCATCATGAATTTTCACATGTCTGATGTGAATGATAAAGTTACTTTAACTGTCTTGATGAATATGTTGATTACTGCTAAGGAAACCTTGAAAAAGGATTCCAAAGGAAATGTTTTGGCTATTGATGAGGTGGGGCCTCAACTTCTAAACCCAAGCCTAAGGGCAAAGGTAAAAAGAAGAAGAAGTCCAATCTTAAGCCAAAAGAAGGAGTGAAGAAGAAGGATACAAAAGGAAAGTGTTTCCACTGCGACAAGACTGGTCACTGGAAAAGGAATTGCAAGGAGTACCTAGCCTCTTTGAAGATTGGGTCTTCTGATGGTACGTCCTAATTATTATTCATTTGCTAATTGTGAATTAGTATTTTGCTTATGGTACGTGATTCCTAACTATATTTTTTCTTATACAATGCGATTGTATGTAGGAGACGAAGAGAAGCAAATGGTCAAGTAGTTATTCGGCTTGCAGTGTTTGGAAAGGATCAAGAGTTGCTGCCTTCGACACTATAGCTTGATTCTTGGCTATTTTATTTAGTTATTAAGGAACATTTATTATTATTGCCAGTTGTAATAAATACTTCATTTTGAAGTTTTATTTGGTTTTAAGTACTTTGTTTATTTAAAACAATTTATCTATAATATTCGATATTTAGATTATGTCTGGCAATTAATATAAAGTTCTTTATTCTTTATAATCAAAATGAATAAATGGATATGATAATTCAACTATAAAGGTTCGTTTTAATAAATGAATTTCGATTCATTAATTAAAATGAACCAATCACCTTACTTAATAAGGAGCTTAAAAGGGACAATACATAATATGTGTAAACCTTTTTATAGTTTGAATTATCAATATCACTAAAGGATCTTAAATAAGTCAAACAATATAATCAAAGGTTATTTGGATTATGAGATATTTCAAATCAACTTTAATAGAATGTTTTTCTTAAATAAAGAGTTGTTAGAAAAACAATGTTCTCACAAATGGTTGAGAACCATGCCTTATTATTGAAACATGAAAAAGGAATACTATGTTTTAAGGGTTTAAAATATAAAATACCTTGTTTCAAAAAGGGCTAGTGGGAGCAACAAGGTCATCAAGTTTATTCTTATTGTTTCTTTATTAAGTACATACTTTAAATACTAAGCGTAGTATTATGAATTCCATAATCGTTATAGGAATTCTAATCTCTCAAAAATTTTGATTTTGTGAGGGAATAAATATGAGTTAAATATTTGAGAAATATGGGAACTCATATAAATAAAGTTATTGTACTTAAATCAATATCATTAATGTTGCAAAAAGTTGTTAGCAGATATTGGTTGATGATTCAGAATATTGATTCTGAATAAAATAAGTATTTTCTTTAAAAGAGTTTTAAGAATGAAATACTAATATATAAAGAAATTTGGAATACCATTTACAAATTACCAAAAAGAATGTCCAATACATACTATTCTCTTTTGACAAAAATAGGTCTCATTTACTAAGACATCAGAGTGGGCAACGGAATTTTAGTTTAAATACTATAATAATTTGCAAAGCTATTTTGCATAGAATCTTCTTTGCCATAACACCTTGTAATGTTAGAAGCCTTGTCTTACGAAGATTAGTGTACGATACTATGATGATTGGCTTTAGTGCAAGTGTGAGATTGTTAGAGGTATGCCCTAAAACCAATCCTAAAGGGCATGTCTATTTCATATTATATTAATTGAAGGTATTACTTGTCGTATATATATTAAATTATATATATGATAATGTTTGGGGCTCGAACAATTCCTTTCCCAACAATATTAGACTTACTCCCATCGCCAAAAGTAATAGTCCCACCTTTACAAGAGTTTAGATGAACAAAGAGGGACTTGTCACCGGTCATATGCCTAGAACACCCACTATCAAAATATATCCTGAGCGTGTAAGGCAATATAAATGACCATGCATCTCAAATTAGAAGTTCTAACCGAAACTTCCTTAGATTTAGATTTTTATTGTTGGTTAGTCACAACCTTGGGATTTTTCTTAGAACCATACATCTCTTGACCACTATTCTAATGTATGCTTGAATTAGTCAATCTTTTGACTTCATCATTTAGCATTTGAGATTTTTTCAGCAAAGCATTAATTTGACTTTTAACAGTCCCATTGTTATAACTAGAGAAGTTTTTCTTGGGATAAGTCATTAGCTTGTAACAATTAGGTCTAATATGCCCTTTGACTCCACAATAATGACAAATAGGGACAAATGTGGATTTGGGAGTCACATACCTTCAAGATGTTGGAATTGGTTGCTTAGAAGGTTTTCCTTTTTCAATCTGAGCTTTTGGAGCCTCGATATGAACTTTAGAGGTTTAAACCTCTTGAGCATTGAAACCTAAACCTTCTTTACCAAAATTATATTTAACAGTACCCAAAAGTTGATTGAGTTGATCAAACCTCTTGTCAAGATTGATTCTTAGGACACAAGTATCATCAAGTTTTATTTTGAGATTGGCAATGAGAGAGAGATACTCTTTCTCTTTTTCAGACTTGAGTAAAAGTTCACTATATAAAGACTTAACCTTTTCAATTAACTCAGATTTTTCTTTTTCAACAAGGATAAGTTTTTCAAAAAAAGCAACTCTACGACCTTTTACTTGATTCACACTTGATTTAAAATCAATGACATCCTGTTTTAACGAGTCTTTTGTTTAACAAGATTCTTGAACTTAATTGCCAGATTCACATTTTTCTTCCTAAGTTTCATGGCATCATCAAACAATTCATCATAAGCAGACTGAAGATTATCTTATTCAAGAACCTGTTCATCATCCTCTTCAAATTCAGAAGACTCAGTAGACATAACTAAAACAAATTCAGACTTAACATTACTATTAGACGACTCGCCTATTTCAATAGCAGACACAACAAAGGCAGTGAAGTTTTCAAATTCTTCTACATTAATGTTTGATTCATTGCCTTCCTCCTCATTGTCACTAAGAGTGGCACAATTTGCTTACTTTTACCTCTATTTTTACTCTTCTCAGGACATTCAGAGGCTCTATGACCTTGTTTATGACAATTGAAGCATTTTTTCCCAAAGTTGGTCGTAGATTGAGTCTTTTTGACTATTGAGTTAGAGGAAGACCCAGACTTGAAAGAATTTCCTTGTTTAGTAGGAAAGATCTTTTTAAACTTAAGATATTTTTTTAATCTTTCCAAAAGAGCACTATCATCATCGTCAACAGTCAAATCATCATCAGAATTGGAGAATTCTTGTTTGATAGACTTTAAAGCAATAGATTTAGATTTTTTCGATTGCCTTAAAGTCAATTGAAAAGCTTGGAGAGAACCACAGAGTTCATCCACTCTAAGCAAGTCAACATCCTTGCTTTCCTCTATGGCAGTGATTTTGGGTTGAAATTTTATCAGGTAAAGACCTTAAGATTTTATTGACAACCATTTTTTCAGCTATTTTCTCACCCAAATTAAAGGAGGTATTAACAGTGTCATTCAACTTAGCATAGAATTCAGAAAATGTCTCATTTTCTTTCATTCTACGTAATTTAAAGTTAGAAGTCAAAATTTGGACACGAGATTTTCTAACTTGACGAGTACCCTCGTGGGTGACTTGTAAGACATCCCAAGCCTCTTTCGAAGTGGAGCAAGTCAATATCCTACGGTATTCAGACCCAGACACACCATTAAAAATGGCATAAAGACCTTTGTTATTCCAACTACTCATCTCTAGGTCATTCTTATCCCATTCCACAGCAGGTTTGAGAATGGTGACACCATTTTTGGTCACAGTAGAGGGACTCCAACCAATTTCTACAGTGACCCAAACTCTATCATCAATAGACTATAAGAAAACCATCATTTTTGACTTCCAGTAAGCATTATTTAAACCTTAAAACAATGAGGGTCTAGTGTTTGAACCACTTTCTTTCAAGAAATTCATCTCCTCGAAACAGGAACACACTCAGGTGATTAAACCTAAACAAGTGAACCAGCTCTGATACCAATTGAAATTCTGAGGATACTATTTCTTGAATGAAATATGATAATTAATTTACCCAACCATTAATTAGTGTTCAGTTGACAGAATATGCAATATTAAATAACAACAAAGAACACAAGATTTTATGAGGAAAACCCTAATGGGTAAAAAAACCTCGGGAGCACCAGAAATCACTATGAATGAACAAAACAAGTACAAGTAAGGCAATACTACCCAACAAAGATGCTTGAGTCCACAAGACCAATAGAATCCCTTCTTGAACGATCGTCCTGCGAGTCCACGCACCCTTCACAGCATTTCCACCGATTGAATCCACAATCCAAGCTCTATATACCTATATCCAAGGTGCCAACAAAAATCCACCGTTCACTAAACTAGGCAGTTGAAGTTTGGTATAGCTAAGCTATTTGAAACTATGCATCATATCATGAAGGTAAGTCTAGGAGACTAAGGATGCATAGTGCAATAAAAGTGAAGCCAAAGAAATGAACAAGGCAATATTATCTTGGGAGCCTCTTAAGGGGACTTCACTACTCAAAGATGCTAAGTAAAAGAGTATTTATAGAGGCAGACCAAAACCTAGGGTTTCTAACGGCTAAAATGGAAGAAACCTCAAAATTTTAAAAAATACGAGTGGATCAATCCAACAAAATAGCCTGGATCGATCCAACCTCCTCTGCCTCATGGATCGATCCGGGCACGAATGCTGGATCGATCCAAATGTGAATATCACAAATAGGATCGATCCTACATAAAATGCTGGATCGATCCAAAATGTACCTGAAAGAATCCATGGAAATATGCGGAATAAAATTTTTTTTCTCCATGGAATATGAACCAAGATCTCATGATCAATTATATAAGCTATAATGAATACTTAAAATAATGTAAATAACTTACATTGAAAGCCTTAGGAGTAGGATTAATGAAGGTGCAGCCCCTAACTTGAGAGTCTCCAAGAGTAATCCACACTAGTTGCAAGCTTCAAGAAATGAGAAAGAGAGAGAGGGAGAGGAGATAGCTAGGGATTTCACAAAACCCTTTTTGATCTAATCACTAGCATGGCCGGCCCTCCTTGTGTCTATCTAATATGATGAGTGCTAGCTCTCTATTAGATAGATAGTTATCTGTTAGAAGTATGCCCTAAAACCAATCCTAAAGGGTATATTAAGTTTCATATTATCAATATATGGAAGGTATAACTTATCTAATGTGTTCTAACATATATGATAAGGTCCACGAATAAATGATAAGAGAAATATGCATCTCAAGGTGTTGAGATAGAGAGACTGATATTTCTCATGTACATCTATTCTAAAAGAGTTCCTACTCAAAGGTTTATTAAAGTGGATATTTAATTAACCGTATGAAGAGTAGCACAGATTTAAACCAACTCATATGGAGGATAGGTAGTCTTTCCTATCAGTGTAGTGACACTTAGGTTAATCTGTGGGTGCATATTAGAGAATATGTACACTGAACATGATCTACAAAGAATATTCCTATGGTAGTTCTGTCAAAGGAATATTCTAATGTTATGTTCATTTATTTGGTAGTCCTTAGACCTGAGACACCATAGCTGTCTTATGCATAGGTTGCTAGAGTTTGATAGTATCTTGTACAACCTTTTCCATAAGGTTGTAATCGGTGCTTATTGGCTCTAATGAGTTATGCAT
>JAESVK010069432.1:0-22948 GCA_017140935.1 Hamamelis virginiana
TGGTTTTGTGCTTTATGGCATATTTTAGTGCCTCATAAAACCCTAATAACACATAGAAACTTTCTTAAATTGAACCTACCTATTATAGTATGCTATAGGGATCCAAAATTGACTATTAGAAGCTCAAAAACTATATATTAAAAACAAGAAAATAAAACCCTACAATATTAAAATCCGAAAATTATAAAATAATAATAAAATTTCTATGCGATATGCATCACAATGATAGCTTGCAACTTAAATGTTCATTCTACCACATTAACTAATACAAAGCTTAAAACAAAAACTCCAATTTTGATAAGTAAATGGCTGATGCATGTCATTAGGCGACCCCATGCTATTGGGATAAAGTGTAAGATAAATTTCTTATTTATCTATTAGGTGGCTCACATGATAAGCATATCTGATAAGATGGGTTTAATAGGATAATATCCTTATCTTATATTTATCTAGTTAATGATTGGCCAATAGAGAAGTGGTCTCCTAAATTACTCCAACTTTGATGGGCAGTGGAGTTATAAAGAGATTTGAAAACTGGTCCTCTCTCTGCCTATAAAAGGATTCAAGTTACCCATCCCAATTAACTGAATCAAACATATCTGAAAGGGGGCTAAGAGAGAGAAACCAATTTCCATCAAGATTAAAGGCTTCTAAAAGATTGATCGTTTGAAGTAAGCACTATGGATTCAGGTATGTATTTATGTTTATTCCGCATTATTGTGATTTATGATCCATATGATTCTTGGGTTTAATATAGTTGTTAATCATGTAACAACATTATAGATTTTTTACATGTGGTATCAGAGCCTGAGTTTTGGATCATGAAATGTATTTTCATAATTTACGAAATAATAATATGCTCTTTATATTGTTAGAGAATTTTTTTTTTTTTACTAATACATATGCCGATATGCGATCAGAGTGCATAGTGTAATGGCATGGGATTTTTTTTCCTCTTTGACCGAATGTATATTTTAATTAAATTGGACAATTGGTATTTTACCGATTCAAGCATCACCTTTTGCCGGTGCCGATGCATGCAATGTATCAATTAAAAGCATGTCTGACTCTTATTTGTTATTAATATAAATATTTTATTTGATATGATTGCCTACACCTGCATGTATTTTATAATGGTGCAATTATATGGTTAAAAGTTGGATAATAAATGGAAGACCATGATTTATGTATTCACATGGCATTAATTTGCTTATATATATATAATGATCGAGGTTACAATATACATAAAGTGATTATATTGGAATGTATCGTATGTAATCTCATTATATATATAGTGGCCATGATGTAAATGGTAATATATTGTATTGGATTATGCATTTATTTAAGCACATCTCACATATTACATAAAGGGCACTTTTTCTTCTAATTGACATATTCTTTCCTATATACATTATATGTATATATTACGTTACGGTGTATAAAAGTTAAATACATTTGATGAGATTAAAATCTGTATAGTTTATCATATATGTGTAGAGATAAACTATTTATGGATTTTAAAAGTTTTGAATAGTTTCAATTTACTACACATACCCAAATAATATGTGCATATATATAATGTATGAAATTCATTTTTCTTGGCATATTATTGTGAACATATTACTGTTAATGGATGTCCATACATTATTTTAATTTTGGCATACTATGATGAACATATTAATGTTTATGTGAGGTCGTTATAATTTTGATTTTAAAAATCCATATTATGATACAGTTTGGTTGCTACCAAAGTGGCTCAATTGGAATAATACATGGATATTAAATCAAATTATTGAAATTTATGTAAAGTCATTATTTTTAATTTGAAATCTATATTATGGTACAGTTCGGTAGCCGCCAAAGTGGCCCAACTGGAATGTTTCATAGGTATCAAATTAAATTATTAAAATTTATGTAAGGCCTTATTATTTTGATTTTAAACATCTATATTATGATAAAGTTTGGTAGCCGCCAAAGTGGCCCAACCGGAATGTTACATATATGTTAAATCAAATTATACAAGGTCATTATTTTAATTTGACATTTATATTATGATACAATTTGGTAGCCGCCAAAGTGGCCCAATTGGAATGTTACATAAATATCAAATCAAATTATTGAAATCTAATATCTATTCTCATAACAAATTAAATAATGACTTTACAAATTGCAATTCTTTAATTACAAGAATATTAGGATGGCCCAAAGGTGCACCACATTTAAGTAATTTCTGAATTGGAATATGATAATTTATGGGTATACATAGTTGAGAATGGAACGGATACCCAAAGGTAACGAACCTACTTAATCATGAATATTTCAGCAATTAGTTCTATTAGGTGAAAGAGAATCACCATAATTGTTTAATAGTTTACCGTAAGATTAACCCAAATGTTGATCACGGTAATACTATTTATTATGATTTTAAACATGTGTGTTATTATGATTAATTGTCAACTCTTAGCATTAATGAAGTGAGCATGATTTATAGTAATGTTAGACCTTGTTTTGTTACATATGTATACTTGGTCTGATTCAATCTTTAATTGAATAAATTTCTCAAATTAAGTGAAAGAACAAGTTTAGTTTCACCTTAATTGGTGTACAAGATCTTGATAAAGCATTTAAATTTGGAAAAGCGTTTGCTTTAACCGATATGAGCAATGCAAAAGAAAGGACTTTGCACAAAGTATGAAAAAGATCGAACGAACTCATTACTAAGTTTATATGGATGAGTATAGCAAACAATATCAAGTCTACCATTTCTAAAAGAATAATGTTATAGAATTCCTTATTAAGGTTATAGAATGTGTTTGATCAACTAATGAGTTTTTGTGGGGACACTAATATCTAAACTTATCACCATAAAGTTTGTTGGTCACATGGTATAAATAAGTATGTTATTATAATGATTAATTTGGCTGCTTAATTAAATATTCTTGGGATGAATATGGATAAGTTCTTTATCATGAAATTCTTATTGAATTTCTTACATGGGTCAGTTTTGATCAATTATAACACTATAAAAGTTAAGTGTAATATGGATCGATTGGCTAGTATGATTATTAAAGAAGAAGCAAGGCTTAAGCAATTAGTACATAATTCGATTCATCTCATAGCTTAAGGATGCAGACATAAATGAATGTAGTCTAAAAGGGATATAAAGCAGGGCCCAATTGAAATAATTTGGACTTATTGTTTATTTCAAAATACTAGCCATCATTAAGATTTGTTTCAGATTTTATGTTCATTATGTTTGATTTCTTTACCAAAACTTGATCTTGATGGTTATTGTTTTAAATTATGGAATAAGAGTTTCAGTTGGTTCAAGACTACTTTTATTGTGGGTTCTGGTATTCGTTGTAATGTTTTGTATAGTCATTTAAGAAAATCCATATAGATATCTGTGGGCTTTTAACATTTTTATTTTATTTTATGGGGAAAGTATTTTATCACCTTTATTGATTATTTTTCACATTATGTTCATATCTATTTGTTGCGTGAAGAATCTTAAGTAGTGGATGCCCTTGAGGTGTACATTTACTAAGGTTGAATGGTAAACAGATAGAAATGTGAAAAATCATTAGGTCAAATAGGTGATGAATATTATGGAAAGTATGATAAATCAGGGTAATACCTGAGCCCATTTTTAAATTCTTAGAAAAAGCATGGCATTTGTGTAAAGTATACTTTGCCAGAAACGCCATAATAGAACGATGTAGCTGAAAGGTGTAATCGTACTTTAATGGATATGATTAGGAGAATGTTAGGTAATTCCACTTTATTTGTGTCATTATAGATGCAAGTTATTAAGACTATTGTATACTTATTGTATTGGATTCAAGAATAATAAGTGGTTACCTCATTGGTTACTCTAAAGAATCCAAAGGTATAAGTTTTACTGTCCTAGTCATAGTATGAGAATTTTAGAAACCGATAATGTCAGATTGATTAAAATTGGTGAAATCGGTGGGAGTGATATACCATGAAATGTGGTAATTCAAAAATTTAGGGTACATGTCCCGGTACCTATACTTCTACGGATATTGTTATTCTTATAGTTGCTAAACAACTTAACAATAATGAACGACAAATTAATAAACCTTCACTCCATAATGAGATTGTCACCAATGAACAGTTAGTAGAAGGACCACAAGAAATAATAGCATTAAGAAAATTTTAAAGAGAAATAATGTTTGCTATTTTAAATGGTTATGTGGTTTATCTACAAGAATCTAATTTTGACATAGGGACAAGTAAGAATCCGGTTTCATTTTTACAAGCCATAGAAAGTGTTGATTCTATCAAATAGATTGATGCCAAAAATGGTGAATTGAAATTAATGGCTCGGAATGAAGTCTACGATATCGTTGAATTGCCAAAATGATACAAGAAAGTTGGTTGTAAATGAGTATTTAAGACTAAACATGACTCTAGGGCAATATCAAATTATATGAAGCTTGACTAATGGCCAAAGTTTTTACTCAGAAATGAGGCATTGATTATAAAGAGACCTTTTCTCCTGTATCCAAGAAGGACTCACTTAGAATCATTATGGTTTTGGTGGCTCATTATAATTTAGAGTTATACCAAATTGATGTGAAAATTTCTTTTCTTCATGAGAGTTTAGAATAACAAATGTATATGGATCAACATTAAGGTTTATCTATTAAGGAAAAAGGACATTTAGCTTGCAAACTTAAGAAGTCAATATATGAATTTAAACAGACTTCCCAACAATGGTATCTTAAGCTTGATGATACCATAACTTCCTTTAGATTTAAAGAAAACACTATTGATTGTTGTATTTATCTAAAGGTTAGTGGGAGTAAGTTTATATTTTGATATTGTATGCTGACAATAATTTGCTAGCTATCAGTGATCTTAGTTTGTTGCATAAAACTAAAAGAGTTTCTCTCAACAAACTTTTAAATGAAAGATATGGGTGAGACAATTTATATGATAGGAATTGAAATATTCCTAAATTGATCACCGGATTGTAAAGATTGTCTCAGAAAGCATATATTAAAAGAGTTTTAGAGAGATTTAGAATGGAAAAGTGTTCCACTGGAAATAAGTTTAGCCTTATGCAATAATAAATATATATTAACGGGAACGAAAACAAATAAAAGGAATTCTATATGATTTTGCATATATAGAAAGTTTAATGTATGCACAAAGAAATACATGCTCACATTTAGGAGGTTTGATAGTCTTTAGGTTATTGACTATTCAGACTTAAATTTTGATGGATGTATTGATAATAGAAATTTCAATATCATCATGTCATCTATTATGAAACTTAAATTTATGGCATGCTTTGAGGCTACAGTTCATGGATTATGGTTGTGGAATTTTATGTCAGGACTTGGGATTGTCGACTTCATTGCTAAGTTGCTGAGAATTTATTGTCCACAGTTATATTTTCTGTAAAGGCAAGTATTTTAATGATGCTAAACACGTGGAAACGAAATACTTTGCCATTAAGATATAAGTTCATAATCGACGAGTGTCAATTGAATATATAAACACACAATTTATGATTGCAAATCCATTGATAAAATGATTGGGTCCAAAGACATTTGAAGTACATGCTATAAGAATGAGTCTTGTACATAATTCATGACGGTTTTATGGATTGTTTCATGTTAATTATGTTATTTGACACTTTGACTTCATTAAAGATCACTACTACAAAAAGATGCAAAGAAAACAGTAAATAGAAACGGTTTTGGAAACCGTTTTAGAAAGAGATCAAAGAAAACGGTTTTCAAACCGTTTTAGTTTAGTAATATTTAACAACGGTTATTTTGTGATCGTCTTTGATGAGCATATTATTAAGACGGTTTTGGAAACCGTTTTAAAAAGAAACCAAAGAAAACGGTCTTTCTGTTTTCTTATATAAACTATAAAATATTATTTTATATAAAATATGAATGCTATTCTCATAGTTCGAACACTGAACCATGTGTTAAAATAATTAATTATGCTATTACATTTTTGGTTGGTGTTAAGTATTTAAAAGAAAATTAAAGTTAAAGTATCTTAGTATATATATATATATATATATAATACATTTATAAAATTTAATGTCCAATCGTTAACCAAATGATTCAACTAGTGACCCACACCTTTTGCCGCGCTAGTCAGGTCTGATAATTATGGCCGGGTACGATAATTATGGCCTTATGCATCATGTATTGTTACTATAAACTGAGAGCATAGTTATCAGAACCGGACCGGACATTAATCCGGACAAGAGGCCGAGTGGTCGGGTCACTAGTTCAACCACTGGGTCAACGGTCGGACCGCTTAATTATAAAATATATATTATTTTAAATATATTTGAGATTTTTACAAGTATATGAATGTAATAAGGTTATATTTTATATATTGCATTATAATAACAACAAGTAAAGCATTGCCTAGTGGTAAAGGCTCCTATCATCTTTCTTTTAAAGAGGTTAGGAGTTCAAACCTCAAGGAATGCAACTTTCATTAAAAAAAATTGAATTATTAATTGACCGGTTCACCGGTCAAACTAGCCGGTTCACACCGGTTGAAGGTGGTTCACTTCCTTATCCGGTTCAATAATCAACCCAGACCGGTTAGGAGTCCGGTTCACCAGTCCGATCGGTCGGGCCGGTCCATTTCTAACCATTTTTGTGCGTGGCATATTTGAAAGCAGTTTTAAACCGTGTTCGTATGCATAGAAACGAAAACGGTCCAAAACCGTGTTCGAAGGGGTACTACCTTATGAAAACACACACCTTAAGGACGGTTCCCGAACCGTGTTCAAAAGGTTTTGAAAACGGTTTAAAACCGTTTTCGTAGGGATTTTTTGTAGTAGTGGATGTTCATGTTAATTCTTGTTTTAATTGTGTACGTACATGTATGAGAATGAATAAATAATAACAGGAATAGTTTCTATTATAAGAGACATTATTGTAGGACCTTTTGAATTTACTTATCATGTATAGACTATAATAAATAGGTTACTAGTGTTGTAGTGCATGGAAGGAACCATGTCGCATATTGATGTGGAACCGCCATGACTCACATTAGTTGGTTGTTTATTTATAGTATTATGATGATTGGATTAAATTAAGATTGGATATGATTTATTGCGCGCCTAATGTTAACCTTGTTAGACCTTAACGTATGTTATCAAATGTGCCAAGTAGGAGAATGTAAGATAAATTTCTTATTTATCTATTAGGTGGCATGATAAGCATATCTGATAAGATGAGTTTAATAGGATAATATCCTTATCTTATATTTATCTAGTTAATTATTGGCCAATAGAGAAGTGGTTTCCTAAATTACTCCAACTTTGATGGGCAGTGGAGTTATAAAGAGATTTGGAAACTGGTACTCTCTCTGCCTATAAAAGGATTCAAGTTATCTATCCCAATTAACTGAATCAAACATATCTGAAAGGGGGCTAAGAGAGAGGAACCAATTTCCATCAAGATTAAAGGCTTCTAAAAGATTGATCATTTGAAGTAAGCATTATGAATTCAGGTATGTATTTATGTTTATTCCGCATTATTGTGATTTATGATCCATATGATTCTTGGGTTTAATATAATTATTAATCATGTAACAACAGTATAGATTTTTTACATAAAGGTTTTGTTGAATTAAGCTGTAAATGGCCAATTCCATAAACAACATGCTTAGTTTCTTGTTGAGGTTTTCATTTCCCAATCTTTTAAATTTCCATGAAGTAACAACTAAGCTTTACTTCCAAATCCTCAGACAATGCATAACATCTAAGACCCAAATCTCATCTTCAAATTGAGTATGGAAAATTTTCTATATTGGAAAAAGAAAAATGTTACCAGGTTTTGCATTATAAGATTTGTACATAAACAATTAATATGGTAGGAATTAAAGGTGAGGAAAAAGGCGCCCCTTAATTTGGCTCGATTTCTTTTTTCTTTTCTTTTTTTATTTTTGTTGAGTGACGCAACCTAATGCTCCTGGGGTAATTTTGTATATGAAGCGGGTATAAATTCATAGAAAAATTATCTAAAAGTTGTTAAGTCTAGAGTTTTATATATACCATGAGATCCTTGAGATTTTCAAATTTAATTCTATATTTATTTTATTTGTTACGTTAAAAAAAAGTGGAAATTACAAATTGACCCCTATACTATCAAGGAAAAACATTTTGCACATCTATATCGACTAATCGGACATCCGTTAAACATATAGAAAATCAAGTACGTTCACGCGAAAGTATTTTTCCACCAACATTAAGTGAAGATATGAATGCATGAGACTTTTTCTGTTAAACATGCATCCAATTAATTGACGTAATGGTGCAATCTGTCGCACATTGATAGTACAGGGGGTCAATTTGTCACAATTAATAGTTCAGGGATAAAAAGTATTTTTCCCTGGTAAGGGTGAATCTATAATTTCCTCTAAAAAAATATAGCCCTTGGACTTAGTGGTATGAAACCATATTAGGGACTTATGGGTATATATGTAATTCGAAATTCATTATCCAGGGCATATATTAGAATTGTACTAATGTTTATGGGGTTCATGGGGTTAAGAGATCATAAGGCTTGATTTAGAACAATAGAATAGAACCTTCTTTCTGGCTAATTTAAAGTCCAACTCAATCCGAGTTTAAATTTAGGATGAGTGGGATTATATATATATATATATATATATATATATATATATATATATATATATAATATGGGGGTGCCGAATAATCACCCCAGTTGTCTTGATTCTTGAACTCGCCCAAATTCCAGCTTGCATAACCAGACAAGATAGAATAGGCGTTGGCATTTACATTGGGGAACTATACAGCTACGTACGTACCAAACAAATGTAAGGATCTATACAACCTTGATTGAACCGAAAGCCACAATCCATAGATTAGTCCATCACTACGGTAGTACCAAATGCCATTAAAATCAAAATGATAAAATTTTAACAAGAGGTTTATTGTTAATGGCTTGCTTGCTTGCTACAAACTCTTAATGGGTCTTTTTACAAGGATTCTATTATAAGATGTGCACCTTAAGATCAAATTATGTAAATTGACCTGTATATATATATATAGGATCAATTTATCTAATGCAAAATAAATTTTGAAAGACCGAACGTTGGATTAGATACACTTGTAATGAAATTTCATGTTCACCAAAAATCACAATGATCCAATGGTCGGCTTCAGAAAAATGTCACGATGAAAAATTATAACCTTTTTATTCAAAACATTACCATATTCTCCTGGTTGATTTTTTCAAAAAAAAAATCGACCGTTGAATTGCCGTAAGTTTTGATAAACATGAAATTCAGATGAAGTGCATGTATTTAATCAAACGGTCAGTTTTTCAAAATCTGTTATGTATTTGCCTTACGCAACTTTGCGTTGGGTGCACCTCATAATAGGCTCCCATGTCTTAATTATTAAAGAACATAATAGGAAGAAATTAAAATTAAAAAATAAATAAATAAAAGACACCGGAAACCAAATTACATGAATTCCCTTGATTTTCTGTCTTTTTTCTTTGTGATTCTCTTTGATTTGTCTTCACTTAGATTCCTTGGCACAAAACCATATATACATATATAGATGTAGACACACACGCAAACCACCCCAGACTCCTCACTCTCTCTCTCTTTCTCTCTTTCTCTCTGTCTCTGTCATGGCTTCCGGGTTCTTATTGGAAGCCATCTCTTTATTCTTATTTTTCTTGTGCTCTGAGAGCGAGCTAATAACAGCCCTTCCGGGACAACCCACCAATGTTGGTTTTAAGCAGTACTTAGGTTACATTGTAACAGACTCTCGACATGGCCGAGCACTCTTCTATTACTTTGCGGAAGCTGAATCACCTGACCCGCTTTCACGTCCACTAACCTTATGGCTCAATGGAGGTCTAATCTAGAATTAACATTTTTTTTTCCCACTTTCATATTATGACTTTCTCTTTTCCTTAATTAATTAACATTTCTTAAACATGTACACTAGGCCCCGGTTGTTCTTCTCTAATTGGTGCATTCATGGAACATGGCCCATTTCAACCCGGAGAGAATGGACTTCTTGTCAAGAATCAATATTCTTGGAATTTAGGTATATATATATATATATATATATATGCTCGGAGGAGAAACTATATATTAGTGGAGCTAGCTGTGATGATTTTCATTTAATTTTTGAACTTTGGACAGAATCTAATATGCTATATGTTGAGTCACCAATTGGGGTCGGGTTTTCGTACTCCAATACAAGTGAAAATTACATTGATTGGAACGATACTCAGACGGGTATGAATTTTTCTTAATTATTGACTGTAAATCAATATGTTTTGTAATTTTATTGCATCGATCAATGTTTTTCAAAACATATATTGACTATTTGAGTCGTGACAGCTTCGGAAAATTTGAAATTTCTTGTCAACTGGTTGGAAGAATTCCCACAATACAAAGATTCGGATTTCTTTTTAACAGGAGAAAGCTATGCAGGTAATTGATAAAATGGTTGATAATTACTCTAGCTGTATAATTAATTCAAATTTGATGTGCTAAATTATGTGTTTTGTTCATTTGTTAAATATTTTCCTTCCAGGCCATTACATTCCACAGCTTGCAGCCTTGTTGGTTGAGTACAACAAGCAGCCTAACATTAGACCCATCAAGCTCCAAGCCATTGCTGTAATTTCCTATCTTTAAACAATCACTTTTCTTAAAATTTCTATAATTTTTAGAAGGTACGTACGTAATAATTAATTCTGTCTCTTCTCCATAATTGTAGCTTGGAAATCCACTTTTAGACTTAGACATAAGCGTTCTCGCTGGTGACTACTTGTGGTCACATGGTGCCATATATCTGATGACACATTAATGTTGGAGAAAACAGTCTGTAACGATTCAGAGTATTTAAGAGAATACGTTCACCAAATATGGACACAGAGATGCAATGATGTGTTTAATAGAGTTTCGGATGAAATTGGTGTTTCTGAGTTGCATTATGACCTTCTCCTGCCACAATGTGTATCATCAAACTCTGCTGGCCACCTTAAACAATGGGGATACATGGGAAGATACATGCTGCGGTATGAATTATGTTTATATATAGGTTCAATTTCTATTTTGTTAAACTATTTGTAATTGGGTCTGCCTGATCACAGCAGCTTGCTAGGAAGGGAACCAGAGGTGATCCTTGCCTTCAAGACAGGATAACAACCTATCTCAACAAGCCTGAAGTTCAAAAAGCTCTATATGCCAACACAACTCACCTTCCATTCCATTGGGAATTCTGTGAAGGGTCTCTCTCTCTCTCTCTCTCTCTCTCTCTCACGCAAACACACACTGCAGGACTGACTGAAATTTTCCAATACATGCTAATATGTAACAGAACATATATACATATATGAATGGTGCAGGCCTCTTGTATATCAAGAACTTAACATGGACATGAACCTCATACCCCTCATTGCAGATTTTCTCAAGGAGGGCATTCCAATCTGGCTTTACAGGTGATCGAAAACTGCCACTAATAGCTTCTCATGCTTGATTTGTATTTTATTGAACTTAAATTATATATTATGCTTGACATGTTTAATGAAGTCTGTGAATGGTTTTGCTATCATATAGTGGTGACCAAGATTCAGTAATTCCTCTCACTCAAACAAGGATAATTGCTAATAATTTGGCTAAGGATTTGAAGCTACTCCCCTTCACAACATTTGCACCTTGGTATGACAAGAAGCAGGTATGCAAATCACCTCTCATTACTCTTCCATGTTTTCGATGAAATGGCCAAAGACTCTAAATAGAAAAATATTAGATGGACCAAGAAGCCCAATGGCAGAGAGAGAGAGAGAGAGAGTGATGGCACTGGCAGGATATGGGGTCATGGGCTCATCATTGATGAGCGAATTGTTGAGCCTCTCTAACTGAGAAAGGAAATGATGTTGCAGGTTGGAGGATGGTCTCAATCATTTGGTGGGCTTAAAGACAACAAGAACGTAACATTGCTGACATTTGCGACAGTTAGAGGTGCGGCCCATCAGGTCCCATTCACATCGCCTTCTCAAGCCCTCACATTTTTCCGATCATTCATAAATGGGTCTGCTCTACCCAGGCCCCATGATTAATTTATGGTTAGACTGGCCCAAGCCCATAACATTTCAAATTCTTCTGTCCTAATAATTCTGAACTTCAAGCATTGAAGTCTCGTTTCTTATAATTTTATGCAAGCTTAAGTTCACTTAATATCAATAAATAACATTAGGCTGAGAAAGGCCTAGGTGGATGATCGAGGTTCCATATATGCATGTGAACCACAATATTACACCCTTAATTCATCCCTCCACAACCCATCCCAAAACTGATTTCTCTCTCCATTTTTTCTCAATACCTTCTAATTTCATCACGTCGGTGCCAAAATAAGAATTGAAACCCATCATTTGACATGCCTCAATCACTTGTTTAATCAATTCTATAAAAATTATTTTGACTTAAAGTTTTTTAAAAATAAATTATAATAAAATATTTTCAAAATCATTGGTGATCGGAATCTGCTAAAAATGTTGAAAAAAAAAAAGGGAAAAAAACTCAAAAGGATTGAATTGCATTTAATCACACTACATTTTTGTGTAGCTTTTAAAAGAAAGTGGAACATATTGAAAGCATTACAAAATTTAATTCTTTTCATTCGTACTGATATGATAAAATTTTGAAATTAATGGTGAACAGTTTCTCTCTCTCTCTCTCTCTCTCTATCTCCATATAAATAATTGGACATGTCTTCTTAATAATATATGCCTTAATGAGAAGAGTAGCCATGAAAAGTTCAAGGTTTCCTTTGCAAAAATCTTAGGCTTTGGAAGTTAAATATAGATTGAAGTTTAATTATGTCATAAACTCTGTTTCTAAATTTCTAATTAAAAAGATGTGCAAAGACATGTTAAACCTTTCACCAATTTTTAAAGATCCCCCACCTTGTCTCAATGGCGAGGTTGCTACTCTATTGATCATCGTCCCATTGACCAATATCTCCTCAAAATTTTCAAAATCAAATAGGGTTCATTTTCTATGTTCATTTATTTGTTCTAATAAGACTACTCTTCCAATTATCCAAAAAAAAAAAAAAAAAAAGACTACTCTTCCAACGACTTAATATTTTATTAAGACCTCTTAATTAAGTACCTTAACACCCTTCTTTTCTTGAATTCATTTGGTTTCATTAAAAATATCGTTAGGATAGTTCCAACAGTTAAGAATTATGTCGATCTCATAAAGCGAAGGTTCTAGAATTGAACTTTGACATCCTGACTATCGGATGGATGAAATTTCATCTGTGGGCATTCTCACCCATTTTTGGAGATTACTTTAGAACTCCGCAAGAGTAGGCCTAGGAAACTCTATATTGTCAAAAAAAAAAAAAAAAAAAAAAATTTGTTTTTCAACTCTTTGGGTAACCCAAAATAAAAAAAAATATGCAGACATTATTAAAATTACAAGAAAACTATAGGTAAATTTGTGAAATCTTAGCAAATTAAAAGTCAGAAAATTTGCTTGGGGAAATTAAATACAATATATCAGGGATATCTGTCACAATAGCATTTCTACAAGGGAAAAAAAAAATTGAAAAAGATAATGGGGCCTTGAAAAGTATATAGTAACATGCAAGAAAATCAACCCAATGGTGGGTAGTTTAGTGGTTGAGCAAACAGTCCTTAGGGTATACAAAGTCCTTTGGTCCTCGGTTCGACTCCCACTCAGGGGCGGCTCAACGAAATTGGGGGCCTAAGGCAAAATTTTTAAATGGGGCCTTTATAATATTTAATATATTAGTATTCATAATATTGCTTAGTTCTTTATATTGTAAAAAAAATTATCTAAAATTCATTTTTCTAGCTTTTTGAGATGCAAAATTACTGATTAAGTCTTGACATTCAAGTTTTGCTAATATATCATTTTCAATAGATAATATAGCTAATCCAGATAATCTTTCTTGTGACATAGTCGATCGTAAGTATGATTTTATTAATTTTAGTTTTAAAAAACTTCTTTCTGTCGAAGCAACTGTCACAGGTATTGTCAATAATATTATATAAGCAATGTATGTATTTGGAAAAGAATCTATTTTTTTAATATAATTCAGTATTTCAATTGGAGTATTTGCTTCTAGTGGTAAAATTTCTTTTAAAACTTATAATTCTGAAAACAAATCTATTCCATCGATATCAGAAAACATGTTATGTTTCAAAACACCTTCAAGTTTAAGACAATATGTTTTCAAATTATCTTCATCTAATGATTTTAATTTTTCCAAATTAAATAAAAAACCAAAAGTATTTTCATATATTTGAAATTGTTCAAACCTACTTTGAATTGAAGAAATAGCCTGATCTACTATATATAAGAAATAATCAATCCTAAAAGATTCTTCGGTTGATTGTGTTACATTGTCATCGGCATTCTCATCAAATTGTTTCTTCCTACGAATTATATGTTTTTCACGAAATTTAGGTTCTATTCCCATTTCATTTGCAATCTCTTTAGATGAAATCATAGCATATGCAAATCCATTTTCTCTATATTTTTTTTAAAAAAAGAAATAAGATCATTTAATTGATTTATAGCAACATCAATGTGCATACTTTTAGATTGTAAATTTTTACTAATTGAGTTAGCAACAAATAATATATCATACCAAATAGTCATGCCCAACAAGAATTCAAAATTTTCAATCTCATATGTTGCTAAACATTCAGCTTCACTCTTTATTTTAGCATCTACAGTAGTTTTTGCTAATTCAAATAAAGCATCTCGAATTTGAGGAGCTTGAAATTTTATTGCATTAACACTTTCAATACGACTTTCCCAACGCGTTTGAGACAATGACTTCACAGTTATAGATACATTATCTTGTAAAATTTTACACCGCTTTGTGGAAGAAGAAAATAATGAATATATGCGTTGTACCACTCCAAAAAAAGATATAGCTCTATGACAAGAGTTGACCATATCACAAAGTACTAGGTTAAGATTATGAGAGCCACATGGTGTATAGAATGCTTGATGATTTATATCTAAAAGTCATTTTTGTACACCTTGATGTTTTCCCTTCATATTAGATCCATTATCATACCCTTGTCCTCTTATATATATCATTTATATCAAGTTCAAGATTTTTTAATACATTTATAAGTTCATCAAAAAGTCCTTTTCCAAATGTATCATCTATTTTCAAAAATTCTATAAAATATTCTTCTATTTTTATTGGAATTATTGAAATATCTACACATCGTAATACAAGAATCATTTGTTCTTGATGACTTGTATCTGGAGTGCAATCAAGTATAATTAAAAAATATTTTGCTTCTTTAACTTTTTTAAAAATTGTACTTTTAACTTCAAGTGCTAACATATTTATCAATTCATTTTGTATATTATGTCCAAGATAATGATTATGAATTTCATTATGTTGAATTTTTCGAATATGTTCTTGCATTATTGGATCAAATTTTGCAATCATTTCAATTAGACTTAAAAAATTTCCATTATTATCTTGATAAATCTTCTCATTCTTTCCACGAAATGTCATGTTATTTTTAGCAAGATCGAGTTTCCACAACAGCGATAATTCTTGTTAATACTTTTTTCCAATGATCTCTCTCTTTTTTAATTTGTTCTTGAACATCTTTATCAAGTGTCCTATTTTTTGATAACCTTATTTCTAAATCAATCCAAGAATTCATATTAGTAATATGCTCATTAGTTACTTCATGCTTCTTAAGCTTAGAGCTAAGGTTTTTCCAATCTCTAGTTCCTTCATTGCCTAATTGACACATTATATATTTTGAATTAAATAACTTGCAACAACAACAAAATGCCTTATCCAAATCTTTTGAATACACTAGCCATTTTCTATCATGCTTTTCTCCATTTGGTAATATATTGTTATAATGCATATTAGAGAAATGTCTAAAGTTTTCATCTTTGGGAAAATTTAAATTACTATCTCTAATTGGACCTCTTTCTACTAATAAATCTCTTAATTTTGTGTCTATATTTTTCCATTGTGATGGATCATAAATATTAATAGGAATAGAGTCAAAACTTTTATTAAAATTTTTCATTTTGTTTACTTGGAGTATTTTCTTCTATATTTTTGTTCTGTTCTTCATTGGCAATATTTAGATCACAATATTGACCATCATTATTGTTTTGTTCATTATTATCCTTATTTTTCACTATTTCATTATTTTCCTTATTTTCCACTATTTCATTTTTATCTTTATCTTCAATTATTTCATTATCAATTGGCTGTTCACTTATTGTTATATTATTTTTAAAAACAAATTTATCAAGATTTCCTTTTTGGGATTGTATCAATTTATCTATTCTCTCCTTTTTTTTTTCTTTTTTTTTTTTTTTTTTTAAGTTTTTCATACCCAGATTCATATTTTCTAGTTGACATATTATCAATTAATAAGAAAATATATATTAAATTTATGTAGATAATCCTTTAATGGAGGCAACAAATATATAAGCTTCAAATTTATATAAATAAAAAATATAATAAGAACGAACTCACCAAATTAGTTGAGATGATCACAAATTTCAAATGTCCGATTATAATTTATAAATCACAAGCTTCTGTATCTTCGGTAGTTCTCTCCAATGCCTTAGTGCCTTGTAGAGAACAAAAAAATGGGAGGAAGAAGATAGAAAATCAACAGTTAAAATGGTTTTGTGAACTTTAGTAATTTGCACGAGAGAGAGATATACAGAGAGATTGAGAGAGAGAGAGAGGGGGGAAGATGAAGAGAGATGGAGACTTTAGACTTTTTGTGCTGGGTAAAAACTAAAAAGTCTTTATAGGTTGTATAGTTGTCTTGGAAAAGAAAAATTATTCAAGTACTTGTGGGCCCCATAATCAAATCAATCCACTTCCCAAGCAAGACTTCCGTGTGTTTTACTCTTCCAAAACGGCAAAACATCTTGTGGCCATTTTTTTTAATAACAGTGTGACCGTTTTTCTAAGGGTTGAGCTGGCCCTGGTGTGAGTCCTCTCTCTGCTCCTTTCTTCAGAAGCATTGTGGAAATGCGAAGGCACACTAGAGCGGTATGTCCCACCCATGAAACTTCAAAAGTTCAATATCGTGTTCGGCATCTAGTGATTTTATGTAATCAATGGTGTCACGGGAGTAAGGCTGGCGTGCTTGAGGCCAGTAGAGCCAGTCAAATGTGCAATCTTCAAACTGCAATAAGGAGAGCAAGTGTGATAGGATGTAATTAAAAAAAAGTTTTTTTAATTAATTTTTTGTTTGGTTGATGATAAAATATAAGAAAAAGAAAGAAATTTTTTATTTTATTATTATTATTTTTTTTTGGCGTAGTGACCTGCATTTTCCGGCGTAGTGACTTGCGTTTCCGGCGTAGGGAACTAACGCAGGTCACTACAGGGTGTGACGTAGTGAACTCGGGGGTTGAGGGTGTAAGTGGCGTTGAAGTTTGTTAGAAAGGATGGATATTTTTGTCCAATTCATGCCAAAAGGACTTTTGGAAAGAAAAATCTTTTAAGAGGACTTTTGGCATGAAAATCTTCTAAATGAGGACCTTTATCCAAATTCCCCTTTTTTATATACCCAAAAGTCCATAATCATCACACAACCCTTAATTATAAGATTTATTCTTTTAAGATTATCCAAGCCCGTGGCAAGACGCAGCAAGCAGTCTCTCTCTCGATTTTTCTTTCCTCAAATCTACGTCCTCACAAGACACCATCACAATCAGAGTGAAGCTTCCTGGCTTCAATGTGTGAAATATATAATAGGGTTTGAAAGTTAGGATTCCTAATGGCCCTTTGCAGATACATAATCATTTCATTCCTTCAACCTGTTGGCAACTCTGTTTTTTAAGCTGGGTGATGCTTACTCTGTTTGACCTTGCAAAATCAATTTCGAAGTAATTTAAACCACGAAAAGTCTCTGACTTTATTTGGATATTGAAAAGCGCAAAAAGAAATTTTTAAAAAAGATGCAAATGCATAGATCCGTTTTCAGAGGTGAGGTGTTCGGTTGTGCTCTATTTTTTTTTTATTTTTTTATCGGAAATTAATGCATGGATCAATTTTCGGAGGTGATTTTTTTTTTTTTTTTAGCAATGCTATACATCGCTACAATGAATCACTACAAGTATAGCTGTAAGAAGAATATGAGAGTAATTTTGGAAAATCGCTCATGCGTATTTTTAGAAATTCACGATCTTTATTTCTTGTAGCGATACTTGTAGTGACACATTATAGTAATGCATAACATTTTCTTTTTTTTTTTTCTTTTTTTTTAGGACACTGATGTGTATTTTATTTATTTATTTATTTTATTTTATAAAACTGATGAGAAAATGTGTTAGTTTTCATTAGGGCTTAAAATTTTTTGATTTTACTAGCTACACATACCTATGGCAAACAAGATTATTCTTATTTATTAAAAATACCTCCATAATTGTTTCCTAGATGAGAATAATGTCATTTGATACAAAAATTCAATTATCTTTTCACTCATTTCATTTAATTCTCTTAATTGAACATGCTAATATAACTCTTGATTGCTTTGAGAAGTGTATCACAAAACCATCCAATAACCTAGAAAAATATATTTGATATTTTTGCCAATTTAAAATCCCAAAAATTAGTCCTTTTTTTTTTAGATTAGGAAACTATTCAAACCACTCAAACCGTGCAATTTGGATTGGCTTGTGTAATGGGTTGGTTTGGGTTGGAATTTTAGTGGGTCGCTAGAATTGGGTTGA
The DNA here is from genome assembly GCA_017140935.1 of Hamamelis virginiana. Taxonomy (NCBI): domain Eukaryota; kingdom Viridiplantae; phylum Streptophyta; class Magnoliopsida; order Saxifragales; family Hamamelidaceae; genus Hamamelis; species Hamamelis virginiana. The sequence continues at coordinate 18,799 of JAESVK010069432.1, forward strand.
CTCATTTTATACTTCCAAACTGGCCAAACCGGGCCTTTTACACCCCTAGTTTTCATAGTCATGTTTTAGTTTTATAAGAATCGATTAGTTTAATGAGAAAACATCAATTACTTTTTCGTTTTGCAAAAACTGATTCATTTGTAGAAAACTGATTCATTTGCATAAGTTTTCAGAAGCAGTTTTTTAAGGAAACTGATGTGATTTTTTTTTTATATTATAAAACTGATGCGAAAATACATCAGTTTTCATATGCATGCTTTAGTTTTATAAGAATCTATCAGTTTAATGAAAAATGCAATCAGCTTGTTTTTTGGTTTTGCAGAAGCTGATTCATTTGGAAGAAACTAATGCATTTGAAACTAATGCATTTGAATTAGATTTTGTTAATCCATAGGAAAATTAAGCCTTATTTGCGTGGAATTTAAAAAAAAATGATAGTGCACGCTTACATAAACCAATGATCGAATGAAACTGTTGGATATCTTGGGATAGATGTACAAAAATGATATCTTGTTACTTTGTACCCTTCAATCACATATCAGACACAGACCAAAGATAAGCTTCGCTTTCCGTAGCTTGTTTCTCGTTCGTCCTCGTAAATAGTCCCTTCTCAAATCCTACAAATTAACAAGAAGATACAAAACAATAGAAGCAAATCAATTTGGATGATATCTTATTTGCTTAGTATATTGTTTATCGCCATTTCTTCAATTCTTCTACTCAGGCATATATACATTCTTGATGATGTCAAAAAAGGGGGGATAAAATGGACAGTCTGGATGGAATCGAATTGGTGGTTTAGATCGACGATTCGAGAATGACCCGCTTACACCGGTGTGGTGTTCTACCTACAAAACTCCGACGTTCAAGTTAGAGATTAGAGAATACAAGAAGAATAATTTTGGTAAGGGGATGTTACATACCCGTATGAGTGGTGTCACCTCCTTCTTTTATAGGGTGGTCATCAGAATCTGTACTCGAGTGCCTTGTCCCATTTTTGTTATGCCGTTTGGGGGTATGATCGGAAATAAGCCATTAGTGTAACAGTCTGTCGCTATCAGATTGCAGTAAATCGTGTGGATTGCTGCTGGAGGTCAGAACCTGTCGGCGAAGATTCGCTTTTGATATGATGAGTCAGTTACATGAGATCGGCAGACCCTCTTATAGTCACGTGTCATATTTATGCAAGTCGGACAATAAAGTACTAATATTAAGGTCGATGAACATTTTCAATCTTACCGAGAGATCGGGTAGTTTTAGTCTAATAAATCGGGTATCATTCAGAATATTTGGGTTGGGCCCATTCTGTACCATCGGGTATGTGCCTTATCCATGTGTAGCTCATCAGTTCGGTCAACAGTTGTCGTACTCTTCATGTTCATCATCGAGATCAGATAATAGCATTCTTTACCTGATTTGGAATACTACGTCCACGTGTTAAATCCAGTATGGTTTTACCCTCATCAATTGCCCCCTACTTCAAAAAAATATCTTTGCGGGCGATATTTATTGGAAGTATAATAGATCGGGTAATCAAACATCAGAAGATCGGCTGATCTGGAGATCTAGATTTATTAATTTTATAGATAATGTGATCGGCACTTGGTACTGGAAAGTCGTCCGTGCTTGGAATGGTGTGGGCAGCTCATCTGATGACGACGTTTGGACGTTCGAGGCGTCAGCCTTTGTTTGGGAGCTGTGATTGCGGCGTCAGCCGTCGCTTGGGAGATGTGCTCGAGGTGATGGTTGGCAGGTGTCATCATGGGTTCCTTGATCGCTTCAATCGGAATCATTGATGACCGACACGTGCCGTTCATCCCTTAATTGATTGTTGGACAAGCTATAAATGGTGAAAAAGAAAAATTTTCCCCCTCATTTCATCTCTTCTTCGATTCGTATTGTTGCCGGAAAGTTCAGAGGTTTGCCGGAGTTCGCGTTATCGGATTCCAGTGTCTTCCTTGCTTTGATCGTGTTTCTCAGCCCTCTTCTCAGTTTAAAAAGGTTATTTTCGTACCCTTATAGTCGTTTTCACCGTTTACTTTCATGTTTTTAGGCCTTTGTTTCTAGTTTTTTCAGCACTTGTAATTTTCGTTTGAGTTTTCCGGCGAACTTTTGAATTTGCCGGCATATTTTCTCGAATTTTCCGGTGACTTTTCTTTTCAATCAAACAGTTATACAACTATGTCGGGTCGGGATCATTATTCGGATCGTTTTAGAACAGAAAACCGTTGTGGCTCCGGAGCTAGTACTTCGGGGTCCATGTATGAAGCCATAGATGTTCCTCCGATCCAAGTCCAACCTCCAAATCCTACTCGAAGGGTCGGGGAACCACTTCCCCGTCCTCCTTATCCCTTTGTTCACATATACCTTATAGGAGAAGAGAGAGAGACAGAGATTAGGAGATCGTATAATATCCCGAACTCTGTGAGTATCAGGATCCCTGGCTCAAACATCCGTGCTACCGACGTACTCCCCGGCGAGGTTTGTTTTTACGAAGAGACCTTTAAGATCGGTCTTAGGTTCCCTTTACAACCCTTCGTTAGGGAGGTACTCCACCGCTTGGGGGTTTGTCCTATGATGCTGACCCCGAACTCATGGCGAGTTCTTCTTGGGTTCACTGTTTTGTGGAGGTCGCTTGGGTGGGAGCCGAACTTCGTTGATCTGAAGTTCATGTGATTCCTTAAGGAGAATGGTCGGGCATCCCCATGATGGTGGTACTTGGGTAATCGAACCAAGTGACCTAGCATCGGAGATCTTCCTTCCTCTATCAAAGGTTGGAAGAATAGCTATTTCTTCGTGAGTGGCCCCGGATGGGAGTTCGGGTTGGATGAGGAACATGTCTTCCCTATCCCAAGAGAATAAAGACCTCAACCAGGTAGATAAGATCGGGGTGTCATGTGAACTTTATTTATTTTGAATTTTCTTTGTTTCGATGCTGATCTCTTTGTCATTTTTTGTAGCGGACAAAATCACACGTTGTCCAGCTTTAAATCCGGAGATTTTTGATCGGATTACTCGGGTGTCCTCTGAAGATCGAGGTTTCAATTGGTTACGGAGTGACCCGATCTGGAAACCTTATTATTTGGACCATCAAAAGGCTTTTCCTCAAACCGATCTCGTCCCTCGTCTTTTCGGAGATCAAACTATAGATGGTCATCTCATCGCCCCGATTCTTGAGCAATATCGCCATTTTGAGATCGGACCGGAAGATCAGGAAGACGAGCTTCGGATTCTGAAAGAGATTAGTGACCGAAAGAATAGACAGAAATTTCGAATGAGAGAAACCAACCGAACAAGAAAAGGTATCCCGATTTATTTGCCTTGTCCGTCTCCTAATTTTTCATTACTCCTCTTTATTTCATATCATGTTTATTGCAGGTATGAATGTGAACATTGATGATGTGTTGGCGGGAGTTTCCCCGGGGAATAACCCTTCGCAATCAGTCCCGGTCGACCAAGTCAGGGCCGAGCTGGCTGCTCAGAAGAAGAAGAAGAGGCCTCGGTTTGTGGAAACGGTTCCAACTGGGATACCGATTACTAGGGAGGTCGGGACTGGCTCTTCAGCAGGGTCGGGTCTTGGGGTTCGTGCCTCTCGGGGATCTGCCGAGGATTGGCTGAGTGTTGGTCAATCTGACCCTTTGACGCTTTCCAAGGTGACCGTTGGGAGCACATTCCTGAACAGCCGATCCTCTAGTTTGAAGGCCCTGGAAGGTCTTTTGGGACATGTTGATCAGGAGGCTATCCTGCAAATATCTTCTTTTGCTCTCGCTGAGCAGCTTGCTCATTCTGCATTGAAGGTATTTTTTTGTTTTTTGTTTTTTTTAATGCTTTACCGATCTGTTTTGTGTTTAGCTGATCTTGTGATTGTTTTATGTAGAGTGCTCTTATTGGACTTCATTTTGTCAGGGCAACTTGGGATGCTAAAAGGGCTAAAGGCTCGATAGAAATAATTAATAGGAAATTGAAGGAGTCTGCTGAGGAGAAATTCACCGAAGCTCGGGAGTCTGCAGATGGCTACCGATGCGATTGAAATGCCGAACTTTGTATGGCCCTTCCCGGTTGGGTTCAAGCTTGTTAGGATTGAGCACTTTTTTAAGAACTAGGTCGCCAGGTCGGAAATGTCTTGCTTTTACGTTCTTATTGTATGCCC